>CM074972.1:9221163-9233727 GCA_037577455.1 Pangasius macronema
TTCCTTTAATAAGCTCCTGAGTTGCTTTCACGGTAGGTTTTGGGCCATTATCCATCTCTATTGTGAAGCGCATTTGACTGAATCAGAGCAGAAAGTATAACTCAATACACTTAAAAACTAATCTTGCTATCTGCAGTGACATCATCAATAAACACCAGTGACCCACTTACATTGGCAGCCATACATGCCATAACACTTCCTCCACCATGTTTGACAGATAAAATGGTATGCTTTGGATCATGAGCCCTTCCTTTCCTTCTCCATACTTTTCTCATCATTCTGGTACAAGTTAATCTGGCCTTTTTCTTGGAGATTTCTTAGCAAAGTCTAATCTGGCCTTTCTGTTCTTGAGTGTTACTAGCGGTTATCTTGAGGTAAACCTGTATTTACATTCATGAAGGTGTCTCTTTATTGTAGACTGACAATGATATGCCTATGACCTCCAGAGTGTTCTTGACTTGTCTAGGATGTTGTGAATGGGTTTTTCTTCATCAAGGAAAGAATTCTGCAATCATCCACTTTAGTTGTCATCCATGGTCTTCCAGGACTTTTAGTGTTACTGAGCTCTCCCATGAACAGCTACCAAATTCAAACTGAACACTTGAAATCAACTCCATCACTTTTACCTCCTTAATTTTTCATGAAATAACAAGGAAACAGGTGACACCTGGCCATGAAACTGCTCATCATTCAACTGTCCAAGTACTTTTGAACCTGTGAAAATGGAGGGACTATGTAAAAAAAAATGGCTGTAATTCCTAAACAGTTAATTCAATATTTTTTAAACCCCTTGAATTAAAGATGAATGTCTACACTTCAATCACATCTTGAATGCTTCATTTCAAATCCATTGTGGTGGTGTACAGAGGCAAAATTACGAAAACTGTGTCTCTGTCCAAATACTTATGGACCTGACTGCAATACTATGACTTTATTCCCATAACCTAATTTTTTTCTTTTTTAAATCAAAATATTACAACTTTGAGAAATATTAAGACTTTATCCCTGAAATCTTGAAACAGCACTGACACAAACTAGTGTAGACAAATTATGTCATAGCTGGCCTGAAACCTGAAAAGGTCTCAAATTGTGAAAATCGAAAATGGAAAATTTAAAATTCAATGATTTTAAAATAATGAAAACTGAGATGTGAAACTTGCCCTGTATGAGCAGCTGCTCTGTTTGAATAATGGTGCAAGTAGAACAGCTGGACCATGTCCCATATACTCCTTCTCTTCATCCTGATGAAAAGACCATTATTAAGTGTAAAAGGGAACAAATAAGAAAGATCAGGAGGAAGCAAGCACATACAAAGTGAGAGACTGTGACTTCGTATTATAGGAGAATCTTATTTATGTTTGATAACAGTGAGATTATGACATATTGAAGTTTAAATGAATCCGACTTTATGAACAATTATCACCAGACAAGGCAGGACAAGGCATTTATCATCTAAGAAACTTTTGTTCATTCACTTTTATTTGTATAGCGCTTTTAACAATGGACATTGTTACAAAGCAGCTTTACAGAAATAAATGGATTCAAAAAATATATTGTAAATATGTGAATTTATCCCTTTTTAGATGAAAAGTTCTAAGGAGCCAAATGCTCAAATACACAAAAACTAAACATGTATCATGGTTCCAGTGTATAGAGAAGGGAAAAAACTTTTCATTTGTACTTGTCACTGGCACTATATTACAAAAACATTTATAACAGGAAAACATCTTACCTATAGTGTAGCCTCAAGTTAAAATATCACAACACAGAGCAAAATCAGTATTATAACACCATAAGGCCATTTGCTTGTATGAACCAAAAAATCCAGGCAGAGGAACACAAAATGACTCTTACCATATCCTACAACTGAGAGCAAATGTAAATGTGTTAAATATTTACTCTCCCCTGAAACTTTCTGGACATCTGCTATCGGATTTCAAGTAGCACATTAAAATCTATATGATTCAAGAACAGAACTGTACATTTGCACTGAGGCAAATATTTAAAATGGTGCAGTCTCACTCAAAACTTGCCAGGGACACATTACACATTTTCACTCACAAGTGACTCACGAGTTGCTATCGTCAGAAGGACAGACATGAGACTAATTACTAAATCATTTGATAACATTGCTAGTTTCCTTTCAATTTTCAGAGGAATCTCTGAGCTCTTAACTAAAAAATATTTGCCCAGGATTTCAGCTATTGCAGTACAAATGTGCCATTAAATCAGTAATTCAAAATACAGATGAGCGTTCATTCAAACATCCACCACGGTAATTTAGGTACCACATTGTGCTATAGTAATGTCCCTGGTGGTCTAACAGCTTAGGCCCTCATCACTGTGGCCCCAGGTTCAAGGGTTCCGTCAGCAAGGGCATCCGGAGAGAAACCTGTGCCAAATCAAACAAGTGGACCAATGATCCACTGTGGCGATGCCTAACGGGAGCAGCTGAAGAAACAACAACAACAAAAGTGTGCTATAGTAATATAAGCTTTAGTAAATAGACATGTGTTCTTGGTCAAAGAATTGTATGTGAGAATCGTGATCTCAGTTCTACCCCCCAAAAAATCATGATTCCTATGTCAAGTATCGTGCCATGCCACAGTAAATCAGCTTTAATGTGCATATGGCTCAGACTTTGAGAACTTTTACAATCTGCCATGTTCAAACAGCACAGATTATGCTTCTTAGTTGATTCAGGCATTTAAACCACTAGTGAAATCTCTCAATATCTGATAAACTGCCCTGTGATGGAATTACTGAATGAAACTAAGTAAAAGGTTTTACCTCATCTCCTTTAGACAAAGAAGGCAATAAACACTTGTATTTCTCCTTTTCTGTAGTGGTCATAATAAGGAAGTCATCTTCTTCATAAAGGGCTCCGGAGGCTGGCTTTGGAGGACAGAGCAGGTTAACAAAATTACTTTCAGAACAGTGTTAACCATGCCAAATAACAGCGATCACGTGATCCACAACGGCGAAATGCATCAAACACGGAACTAAGGGCACAACAAGAGAACTAGATAATAAATACAATAAACATAAATGAATTAATGTATGAAGTACATGTCATGCTGTAACAATTGTTCATTTAAAATTACTGCTATATAACGTCATTTGTAAATGAGTTTCAGCAGTATTAAATACGAAACATGGTAATCTAACCAATACATCCTTGTGTTAGCCACTTAGCTGGCTTGAAAAACATTTCACTGTTTTGACAACACTGCTAATTTGTGCAAATTGGTTTACCAAAGTGAAATGTTCCCCGGGCCAGCTGATTTTGAAGGGGATCTCATCTGTGAATAAATGCGAGGCTCCGCGATGTGCAGAAGCTCCGACATACAACAGCAGCAGTGCTCCAAAACACACCAAACACAGGCGAACCCCGCTCATGGCTCCGACTAACCACTTTATCCGATCTGCTATAGCGACATGGACAGTTAACGAGACGGAGCACAAAGAAGATGCGAGAACACTTTAACTGTGACAGTGGCTGACTCGTAGTTCCAACTCATACACAAATCCAACAGCAGTGCTTGCTATATAGCTGACTAACTACCTCCAGCTAGGGCTGGGAGAAGAGCCCAAATAGAGTCGATTCTCCGATTCCAGTCACTGGGAATCAAGAGTCGATACCAAAGCTTAAGGAGTCGATTCCACACAATAAACTTGATTTGGCCACAGCACAGGTGTAACGCTAATTGTTTCATTCACTGTATTTTAAAGTGGAGAAATCAAAGAAAGTATTTTTTTTTAAATCCAATTAACAAAAATATCATCGCAAGTGCTAAAGTATATTAAGGATAAAAGCCAAAGCAGCTGATAAATAGATTATGGGGAATGTAGGCTGAGTTTATGTCCCTCAGTTACTGCATTTCAAGTTGACTGGAGAGCTGACATTTAAAGCCACTTAATTCAGACACAAGCCACAAATATGAAGCTTGAAAAAAATAGTGTGAAATCCACTCTTGGAATCGATTCCAAGGAATCAAAATCAGAGTCGATTCAAAAATTCTTGGATTTGAACAGCCGTAGATATAAACACCAGGAACCGTTCAATTTGCCACGTCTATTTCCGGTGTGAAAAAAAAAATGCTGATAAACATTTTATTTGCGTCTAGACATATTTTAATCCATCATGTCTTGTAGCTGCTTCCTGTCTTTTGGAGTCATAAGTCGTGTATCTTACTGTCTGCTAACAAGAATAAATATATAGTGTGACTTTTGCTATTTTTACAGTTGTCCAAATTGTCAACTTTTCATGCTCCGCGAATGCGGATTTAAGATCAAAGCTTTTTTAAAAAAAAATTTTTATTATTTTAAGAGAGTCAACTAGTTTCGTTGCAGCGGTAGCGGGTAGCCAGTGACATCTCGCGAGATTCAATGTGGGTGGAAATCATTACTTCATATCCGGTGTAACGAAAATATTTGACACTTTTAATAAATCATGGTTGTGACGCATTAATCAGAAACTTGCGCGTGCGCATTATTCGAACGAGTAAAAAAAATATGTATATATTCGAACGAGTAATCCGGGAAAAAGAGTCTCTCGGATGTCGTCTGTGGAGCGACACGTCATCATTAATGTGTATAACTTGACTGAAGAAGAAGCGATACTGTGAAAATAATGTCACAAGCACTGGATGACATGAAACCTCTATGACGGCGTTTTAGGGTTAGGGCCACTGACTGACAGATAGATAAATAAATAAGTGTGTGTGTATATAAGATTTGAAGGATAAAGTGGTGATATTTGAGAAAGTAAGTCATATCAAGAAGAAAGTCATATCAAGTAAAAAGTCATAATATCTGGTATTATGAGGAAAAGTTGCAATATTTAGACAATAATAGTACTATGATAAAATATTATGTATAAAATAATATGTATCAGAGGACCATTCTGATATGTGTGGTAAAATGCAGGACACAGAGGATTTGGTGAAGTTGTCTCTTTTGTTGAAGGAGAAATCGCAGGCAGTGGTCTCCTTCAAGGCTATCAATGGTTATATCTGCTTGCCATACTGTGTGTAGTTTCATAATGAAAATTAAAATCAAAATTATCAATCCCGAAGGAGTGGAATTCCAACATTCTCTGTACTGAGCCGAGGCATATGGACCCGTCATAAGCCTTAAGTTATCGTACGAGTTCATATGCCTCGGCTCAGTACTGAGAATGCATTGGATGCCCGATTGCTGTACTGAGAACACCAGAGTTGCATCTGTTAGACTGCAGATGTAACCAAGATAGCCTTGAAGGTGACCACTGCCTGCAAACTCTCCTCCAACAAAAGAGATAATTTCCTTGAAGTTCCCATAGTTCATTCTTCTAAATAAATGCAAATTTCTTGCATAGCCATTTCAAAAGTTCTAGTACTAAATATAGCTGCAAACACCAATTAAGGGGCCAAGCACTTTCTGACCCCACCTCTTGCGAGGTGCAAGACCAGAAGCCATTGGTTCCATCAGCGCTTGTTCCTAAGATGTACTAAAGTTGAAGCTGAAATATTGCCTCATTTCCTGTTTTCAGTAGCCCTCCCTAGTTGCAAATGAACTCAGATCTTGTTTGTTAACTTTAGGACATGTTGCTAACTATCTGTGACAAGTTTGCTGTCAATGCGTAAAAGCATTGCTGAGATATGACCTCATTTCCTGTTTTGTGAATTCACTGTCAAATTTCTCATGAAAAATGTCCATCATGTCAAAAGTCTGAGAAACAAGTTGTATTCCAGATGGTTTCCCGATGCTATCTTCCAAATTCCATGGTTGGATAAAATTTGCAGGGGAAGAAGCGAAAAAATTTAAACAAATTATTAAAATACAAAGTTGGTCAACTTCCTGTTTGACAAATCAGAAATTCATTACACCAATGAACACAGTGATGTGTTCCAAATTTAGAGATGATTGGACAAATTTTGTACAAGACGAAGTGGCAGAAACTCCAATATTGTGGAAATTAACATCATGGAGTCCACTGAACCTGACTTGACCCAAAGAATGAGTGGAAAAGTGGAATTGCCTTTCTATAACATTAAGGTGTTATTATTGTGAACATATGTCCAAATTCGCCGTATTGGTGGAGCTGGAGGACTTGAGTGGTATACACCTTAAAATTTCATGAAAGCAGACTAAGAATAAGAAGGAAACATTCCATTCCAAATATTCCAGTAGGGTGCCTACTGGTGGTGTAACAGTACACTCCTGTCATAATTTGATTTGATACATGATATTGGCTTCACAATTTCTATTCGATTCAATTCTCAAAATATTTTCAACGAGATGATTGAAGAAAAATTATGACAGAAAAGGCTCCTTTTTTTATTTCTGAATAATAAACAATGCAAAACAATGTGCATTTTTGTCTGTATAAATTTAAATAAATCAAAATTGCTATGAAGAGAAATTTAATATTGTAAACAAATATCTTAAAAATAAATAAATAAATGTATTATAAGTATAAATATAAATAATTTATAAATTCTCCCAAAAATTTGACTAAATAAACAAAGTCTCTGAGTCAGATAAAATGCCCGGTTTCCATGGCCTCTTTCTCAGGCACTTTAGATCACAGAGGCTCAAGGCTGGTGTCATTTGGAAGCTACCAAAGAGCTTGTTTTTAACTGTAATAATGTGCTTGTGTAACCATATAACCTGTAATGCATGTTGGTCTTTGCTATCTGTATTTATTTATTTGTAAAACCAATGCTAAAATATAACCACCCCTCATTAAACATGGGATGTGCTGTTACAGGAACATAATCAAGAAAAATAAAATTTTTATTTCATTTTATCTAATTGTAGTTACATTTAATGTTGTGGAATGTTTGCAAAACACGTTTTTATCGCTTACTTTATAGCAGCTATAAACATTCAAAGTTAAAAGACTTTATCCTGAAGACTTTCCCATGTCAGAAAACATAAAGATACAGCTTTACCTCTAACTGTTACAAAGTGCAGACATTGGATACTTCTTCCAAAAAATGTCAAATAACCGTCTTAAATAAACTTCACCATATGTATTTAATCTATAATCTTTAATAATTGAAAAATAGGGATAGGAGAGTGCAACGTTGGGCTTGAGGTGTTGTTAGGCATGCCTGAGGATTTCATCTCATGTCTGCTCCAAGGGGAAATCCCTGAGGGGAATTTCCTCTAAATGGTTAGTGGGCAGGGCCCTCCCCACCTTCCGTGTCTTCTGGACACAAGGCCTGAAATGTGGGCCATTTTATCCCCAAAATCAGTGGTTGGGTGCGGCAAGGACTAACCGCAGCCTCAATTTTATGTTTTTTCCCCGGAGTTGAATCATGATGGCCACTAGTGGATATTCATGCTCATCCCTATATACACACCTCACCTTCACCTGGCATGCTGTATCCAGTGCCCCACCCCGAACCAGGTATTGGTGAATTAAGTGAATTTGATTGTATGTACCCCCTTGAATACTCACTGATATGCAATGCATCCAAGCTTGATCAGGGGGAACCCTGTGGCATGTCAGGGACCCAAACCAATGCCCGCAACTCCATCACATGGCATTGGTCCTGGAAATGCGCCGGTTCCCTGCAACACCAACACACCTGCCCTGGCCTTACTCCTACACCCATGGACCCGGAGTGGCGAACCTAAGGGGAGGGAAAGATAGCAACAGAAAAAAAGGTGGGGAAGGAGGTTCAGGGGAAAAGGGATCCATTTCCATGGCACAGGGATGGGGGGAGGGTGGGAAGTGAAAGTGGAAGAGCAAAAGAAAGAAAGAGGTGGGGAGAAGGTGGGGGGCTTGCCGTCCAGCATCACCTCTGGTAGCTGGGCGATGAACTGTTCCAGAGGCACTAGGTCAATCATATATTCAAAACAACATTCCTTTGCCAGCAGCCACCTTTGACAGGTTTCCCGGAGCTGTTGTGCGAATATGAATGGGCAGCCGAGCTCACTGTGTGTCAGCGAGCAAAACCGCTGACTTTGTTGTTCAGGGGTGCAGTCGACCCATTGCAAAATGGCCTTCTACAGGTCCGGGTACTCCAGTAGGTTTGCCACCGGAAGCTGTTGGACCGTGAGCTGGGCTTTCCCCAACAGTAGTGGCAGCAAGCAGACTACCCAGTGAGTCACCCACTGTGACTCTGGGGAGCCTCACACTGCTTGTTGACATGCCTGGAGAAGGGCCTGGAAGTGCTGTTCCTGGTCTGTGCGCAGCTCAAGGACGGCCTCATGTTGCATCTGGTGGATGACCAAAGAGAGTGGTGAGGAGTCCATGACAGCATATCTTCGTTCGCGTGACACTCTCTCATGTTCAGCTGGAAATGAGGAAATGAGATGCAGGCTTGGGACAACTCAACTGCTTTTTATTTTGCTCTTTTTTATTTTTCTTGTTTTCCAGTGCTTTTACAATCACACATGCTCAAGGGTCATACTAGAATAAACACATACACACAGTTCTGTGCAGCTCAGCTAGTCTATAACCAGTTTATCCTCACCACCACTCACTGAAATGCAGAACACTCATTAGGTTCCCACAGATGCATCCTCATCCTTACCAATCACTCTCCCAACTCCAACCACCACTTGACCACTCCCCTGCCTCCACATACACAGACACATATATATATATATATATATAAGATTAAATTAAACTCATGTATCTCATATGAACTGTAGTTTAGAGCTTGCCTATAATGCATATTTTATATATATATATTACATGGTAAATATGGTTATGTATATGCTGAGCACTAAGATACATATGTTCTCTGTGCAAATTGTTGAGGGGGGGTGGATTTCCCTCCCTCTGCTTTTCATATCCCTTTATCTGGTAGTTCATTTTGATCACTTGTTTTTTCCCTTATTTGTCAGACAGGATTAAAATAAATGCATTTCCTATGCTTGACAGTAGATGGTGCAATTTAAACCTAATGCACACTACTAATTTTAGCCTTGAGATCCCAGTCTGTAAGTAATTTTAGGGCTTTACAACTACACCATTCACCTGGGCAACTACTTGCTACATGCTTTTGCTCTCGTTGAGCATGTGGTTTAGAACATAATTTGGCGATGAATCCCACAGTGTGAACCACTCTGTAGGGGATCTACTTGTTGCACAGCATTGAGACACAGGCAATGATAGCCCAAGAAGAAATTTAATCTGTTGTCATGTGCCACAGATCTCTGAAACCAGTTCATCATCCATTTATTTGTGTGGAAGAGTGAGGGTAAACTATAAGAACAATGATGATTCTTTTATAAGAAATTATGTGGGATGTCCTATCAAAATGGTTGTTATGAACAGCTAAAATGAAAACAAATATGGCATAATTCCTGGTGGTGCACACTATAAAAATAGCTGCTTTTTTTGCACTGTACTCTGCAGAACAGACCATCTTTGCTGCCTGTGTCTCCCCAAACAACATTTCCTCAACAATTTCTCTTGAGTATTGTGCACTTGGTGTAAGGAACATTAAGTAATTGGATAAATAAGTGACCAGTCATCAGAGTGTATGTTTTTGTTATTCTCATCCACAATATTAGGCAATATTTAGCACGTCAGCACAGTACATAATCATTGCCTATTTCACCAGACCAAAACTGATTTTTATTGGTTCCAGATTTTCTTTTCTAGGCCTTGCAGCCTAGATTAGGCCTACTGGTGAAGGCTGTACGCGAGATGTCCTTAACCAAGATGGATCTACTGTAGATGTTACAGATTTTTTTGGGATAGATGGCTAATGTTAATATGTGTTCCATATATGTGGCGAAATGTTTGAAAGTATAATTCCACCTGGGCCTGTTAATTGCTGAATCTATTCATATAAGTTACAATGATTATTTTCTGTAGCCTTGTCCTACAGGGAATTGTAGACTGTGCATCTGACATGCATTTGAAATGAATAAGAGTGTCATTAAAGTTCCAATGTAGAAATTCAAATTAAACTGTACCCCCTTCTGGTAAATAATATAAGTATTATAAAAACATAATTGTATATTTTGCTGTCCTGTTAACACCAATAACATGGTGTTATAGATTTTCTGTCACCATACACTACCAATTTTGGACACAGTTGTTCATTGAATGATTTTCATAATTTTTACTATTTTCTGTTTTACAATAATAATGAAAACATTAGCACATTAAATACAAACTATTTTGTAGTTGTATTTCTTAACAAGATTCATCATGAATCTTTGCACACTCTTGCCATCTTCTCAACTAGCTTCACTCAGGAGGCTTTTCTTAAAATTCCAAAAAGTAATAAATGAAAACTTCTGCGTTTTGATTCAGAAATAAATGTAAACATTTGCATTAACCTCACAATTAACATTTGTCTTAGAAGCCAAATATAGCTGCAAGCAGTGATTAAGGTGGCCAAGTACTTTCTTTCCCTACCCCTTAGCGATGGAGGAAGACAAGAAGCTATTGGGACCATCAGCGCTTGCTCCCAAGGAGATTTACTAACTTTGAGGGCAAAATGTCAAGCTGCTGCTGAGATAATCACCTCTCACAAGTTGTAAGTCTTGTTTCTTAACTTAAGATCATGTTGCTAAATATATGTGACAAGTTTGATATCAATACATAAAAGTGGTGCTGCAATATGCCCTCACTTCCTGTTCTGTGACTTAGCCATCAAATTTCTTTGCAGGTTATGTAATGTCACACATGTCAAAAATCTGTCCTCCAAACGCTCAAAATGCTGTGATCCATATTTCATGACGACTGGAAATAATTGTAGAAGAAGAAGCAAAACCGTTTTTATTAAATTTCAAAATGGCCAACTTCCTGTTTGGCAAATCACAAATTTGTTAAATGATGAGCTCTCAGTACCTTCCAGAAAATCAAGATAAAGGAAACTCATGATTGCAGGTTGAGTGATTCAAAAGTTATAAGCAGTTTTACTAGTTATTTATAGCTTCTTCCTTCTCGAGGGGATTTAGACAAGATTTGGAGTCCCATAGAACAAGGTCATTTACTCATCTACAAAGTTTGTTTAAAATCACTGTCACCTTTATTGATATATGCCCTCACTTCTAGTTTGGTGACTTTGCCATTAAATTCATTTATATCAAAATGTTTTACTCCCCTTTGTGAGACCGAGCTAATTTCACTAATTTCCTCATCAAAATCAACTTGAGTACTATATCCCTTACCTACATGTTTCTTCAAACAGATAGTACCAGAAACAATCAACAGATCTCTTCTAAAAATAATCAATTCTTCCCTTAGTACTGGCTATGTACCTAAATCCTTTAAGCTAGAAGTTATTAAACCCCTGATTAAAAAAACCTGACCATGACCCTTGTCAGCTATCTAACTACAGGCCAATATCAAACCTCTCTTTTTTGTCCAAGATCCTAGAAAAGTTGAAGCACAGCAGTTATGCTCGTAATTGCATAGGAATAACATTCATGAAATCTATCAGTCAGGATTTAGGCCTCATCACTGTACTGAGACAGCACTATTTAAAGTGATAATGACCTACAACATGCCTCTGGTCAGGGTTGTGTCTCCTTGATATTGTTGCTTGAACTTAGTGTAACTTTCAACACCATAGATCATAACATATTTGTAGATAGACTAGAAATTGTTGTTACAGTTGAGGTTCAGTATGATACAAGAAACTTAAATTTAAATATAATGATGTGCATACTCAAGTTCCTTTAAACAGACTTAGCACTGCTTGACATTATAGTATACAGTTATAAAAGTGGAATGACCTACTGTAAAATCACACTATCCAGTATCACCCAGATGAGGATGGGTTCCATTTTGAGTCTGGTTTCTTTCAAGGTTTCTTCCTCTTGTCACCTTAGGGAGATTTTGCTTACCACAGTCACCTCTGGCTTTTTCATTAGGGATAAGTTTAAATTAAAGTTTTATATCCAGATTTATGTAAAGCTGCTTTGTGATAATGTCAGATGTCTTCCGTCATTAGTAATAGCTTTATTTGTGATAAGTGTATATTACTTAGCTTTCTGACAGAGAAGATTTCAGCATTAGAGGTGCACATCCAGACACTAGAGAGGGTTAGTGAGAGTGAGAGCAGTGTAGTTTCTGTAGAGATATTTCTGGATGCCTTAGATGGAGTTAAAGCTGCAACTTCAGCATTAGAGCCCTCACATTGGAGCAAATGGGTGATGACTCAGCAGCATAATTGCAAAGCCACAGCTAATGCTAAGGCTCACCCACGGGAGCACCACTCCTCTCTGCTTCACCTGTCTAAAAGGTTTGCTCTCCTCAGTGAGGCACCCGCTGAGAGACCTGAAAGAGCTATGGTTATAGGAGACTCTATCTTAAGGCACATGAAATTAGCTAAGCCTCTAGGGGCAACAGCAGCCTGGGCATCCGACATAGCAGGTAATCTTAGGGTCTTAGGCAAGCATAGGTTTTCAAAGGTAGTTTTTCACATAGGAGCTAATGATACACTATATTGCCAAAAGTATTCGCTCACCTGCCTTGACTCACATATGAACTTAAGTGCCATCCCATTCCTAACCCATAGGTTTCAATATGATGTCGGTCCACCTTTTGCAGCTATTACAGCTTCAACTCTTCTGGGAAGGCTGTCCACAAGGTTGAGG
>CM074972.1:9263053-9286101 GCA_037577455.1 Pangasius macronema
GTGTCTGCACAAGTGTCTGATATATATATATATATATATATATATATATTATGTTGTATGTTTCTGTGGTAAAAAGTTTTTTTCTTCTAGGGAAGATAGAACAAATAAATTTTCTTTATTGGCAAAGAGAATTAGAAACTTAGGACACAATGTTTAGGAAGAACAGTACATTAAGCATTAGAACAAAATAAAATAGGTTTAAAATAGGATGTTTACTGTGAAATCATATAAAATAAATACTATTGTTTATGTATTAAAAGCCTCGCCCAAAAACTCTTGGTAAAAGGTTTTCCAGTAGGTCTGAGTGCCAGGTAGAGACAGATAGATTTGCTACGGATTGACGTTAAAGAGTTTTTGGCGCATTCATTTGAATTACTTTTATAGAGTTGCATCAACTAAAATGTCTTGATTGAGGGTGAGATCTAAGATGGCCGGCAAAATATGCAGGGACCCCTTTAACTGTGAAAAACTCCCTCAGAATGGATATTTCTCATGAACATTATTTTAATTGTGGACAGTAATATTTTGTATAAACATTGGAGTCAAAAAGCCTATTATTCCTGAAATATCCATAGACATTTTATAAAAAAACATATTTTGTTTTATTTCACTTTTAACCTTTTACTGATAGATTCAAGGTGAAACTATTAACAGGCCTACTTGATTTAGAGATTTGTAGCTTTGAATTAAACTCATTCAATTCATCTGACCAGTCAAGAAAACTAGTAACTATAAAAACATAATAATAAATGCAATAAATTGGATAATGGTGGTTTGTGATTTACAACACCACAGGGATGGACTCCCTGCCTATGCTTCATGGCCCCCTGGGGGACTCCAGAACCCACTTTGAGAACGTTGGATCTAAGATGCTTGGTTAAAGGGTTCGCTAGCCTTACTAACCACTATTGTCACATGGAGTAAATATGACTGTGTAACAATAAAATGGCTGGATTGAGTATGTGATCTTAGATGCTTTCTTAAAGGGTTAGAGTAACTCTTAGTCGGTGCAGATTTTAGTTGGTCCTCAAGACATGTGGCACGGATTCAGATCAAAGAGTCTCCGCCGTGTTCGCTTGCGCGCCTGGTTGACAGCCGTGCGGACAGCACATTCGAACACTTGCTGAATGCCACGATTAATGAGTGCAGAGCATTCCAGGTACCCTTTAGCTCGAATTTCATGAGCCACCCTCTTGCCGTCTGATGCTGTGGTGCAGCGGTCACGATATGGCCCCATCTCCCGGTGGTCTGTCTGAGTACCCACCACCAGGACAGGCACACGAGGCAGATATTCTCGCACCTCTGCTATCCACTTCTGTTGGATGCTGGCCAGTGTGGAGGGGTTTGCCACTGAGTAGCACAGCAGGACTACATCTGCTTGCTGGTAGGACATGGGGCGGATCTGCCGGAATGTGTCATTCCCCGCTGTATCCCATAAACCCAAGCTGATCTGGATGCCATCCATGAAGACATCTACACCAGTGTTTTCGTAGACGGTGGGCCTGTAGCTGTCTGGGAATGTCTCAGAGGTGAAGCGCACCAGCAATGCTGTTTTGCCCACAGCACAGTCGCCAACGAGTACGCACTTCACAGAAGTCCCGGTCATCCCATTCATCATTCTGCAGCTGTGAGAAGTTGTGCTTCTTTTTTCTGATTGGAGTCCAGGTTAGAAGTCCTCAAGGGAAAAGAAGGGGTGCAAAAGTTTTCATTGTGAGGTGAGAATTGTGCCACACAATGAATATCAGTGGTACCTTAAGTCACGAATTGTAGTTCATGTAAAGATCAAGCAGTTTGCTTTTCTTTTGTGTCAGTGTAACATTCAAAGCAGGCCATTATGGTGTCCAATCAGGAGGATGTGTTCATAGGATGAAGATCAATGTGGTTTTCTCAGAAACACCATAAGCAATGGAGAAGTGCTGTGGTGGCACAGTGTAGGTCTCTCGTAATTTCGTTTTTCTTTCGCCGGCATCCAAAACACCTGCTAATTGCTCTTATTTTCTAGATTAAAGAAATAAAAACATGACATAAATGATTGCATCTTCATATTCATGGCCTTCCAAAGACAAAATATCTTTCAGAAAAGATATCTTTCAAACACTGATTGAGGAAGAAGTGCTTTCAGGGTCACTCGTTTATGTAGGTAATAAATTCTAACACCACTAAATCGATTCAATAAACCTGACGTGTATTTTCTACTGTGTGGTGATACAAAGAGCTCTTTCAAAAATCAATCATGATTTTTCTCAGAACCTCATATAGATCTAATGTCTTACATTAATGTAATTAATCTAATGTCTTACAATTTCTTGAAAAATGTAAAAAAGTATAGTGAAATTGTCCTCTCAAATAATATATGTAATGTATGTAATATATGCAAGTATAATACTATATGTGTGAATATAAGAAAATATGATGCATGTAAATATATGATAGGGCTAAGCAGTAGATGAAATTAGCAATTCCAGAAATCGGACAGTTTCAGTCCACTTTCCCAATATAAGACGCATCAAAAATTAATTTTGTGCTGGGCCATTACTGGCGGCACCAAATTACCGGTGTATTTAAAATTACTTAAAACTACCTAACCAAAATATACTTAAGTTACACATTTAAGCCATATGCATTATTACATGTAGCAACACAGTATGGGATTATAAATTAGCAAGTTAAACTAATGAAGTCAGTGTTTCATAAGCACTGCAACTATAATGGCAGAAATACATAAACAGGTAGAAGTGTGTTAATATTCCTTCATGTAAGCTCTTATTGTCCTGTCAAAACCTGTTCTGTTTATTTCATGTGCTGAATTAACTTGGCATAGAAGTTTCTCAGGTCTTCAACAAGATAATAGACAAGATAATATAGAAGAAGAGAAATTTTCCTTGTGAAGTCCTCCTAAAATCTTTTTTTTTCATAAATAGGCAAAAAAAATTAATTCTTTTAAATTTAAAGAAATTAAAAAAGTTAACTAAAAAGTATTTCTTGTTATTGTGTGTGTATTCTTTGTGTTCATATTCTTAAAAACAGAATAAACTGTATTTGTAAATTGAGTAGTATATACGTAATCACCAGACATTTTAAGTCACATTCATAACAGGCCTCTGTTCATCCTCACAAAAAACAAAAAACAAAAGTAATACCAAACACCCCAGAAACAAATTTTGTAGTTTTGTAAAATCCAATTTAATACAAAACTAAATATTACATTAACTACTACTATATTACAATTTCTATTATAAAGTAATCAAAGTTAACAAAGTTTCTCACCAGTTTTCAGTCTCTCGAGTTTGCCAGATCGAAGTCACATCTAACATTCTTAGCGTTCTCAGAAAAAAAGTTCTATAAAGAAATTCATCTCTAATGTTAAATTCAAATATGAGTGGTATTGTTAAAAAAAGTATAATCTTTACTAGAAATTATTTATGAGTTTCTAAACAAAGCTCGAAGAACAGATGTGGCCTCCTCTGCGCAGAATTAAGGGGAAGTGAAATAAGGGGCGAAGGTTTTTTTTTGTGTGTGTGTGTGTGTGTCAAATTGTGCATGACACCGCCTTGCATCCGCTGTGTGGTGCATGACAAATCTTATCTGCAAGCTTTATTTTCTGTGCTTTTTTACTGTCTGCTCCAGTAGGCTTTTTGACAAAAAGAGAAATGTGCTCATTGTATGCAAATATGTATCTAAAATACATTAAAAGTGAAGCAGCATATAAGCAGGGCCTTACTGAAGGGCCCAATGTCTATAACTCCCCCGTTCTCCTTTCAACTATTAAAGAAACAAATGTTTTGGCTTAAGCTTGATACTCTTCCTTGTAAGAGATTTAGTTAGCAGTTGTTTAAAAATGTTTCTATGTGTCAGAGGCACAAAAGCGCAAAAGCTTATAACGACTGATAAGCCAAGCATTTCCTGTAGTGTGTAACCTTAGAATGAGACTGACGGTGTATCTCAGTCAGCTCCCTAGTTCAGTAGTCAGGGCTCTGATCAGGGAGTCGGCCATTTTAAGGGCTGTCTCAATCGCAAAATCTTCCTAGTGCACTGGAAAAAAAAAATCCCACAATGCACCGCAAAAAAACAGTGAGCATCAGTGCTCACTGTTCTCTTACTGGAAATGATATCATATTTTTGAAAGCCTCTCAGCTCGAGAAAAATGGTGGATGAACTCTCAGCCAACTTCTGTCTACAAATGTAAGTAGCTTGTTGTCATTGTTGTAGCTCTCAAATGATTACTTACATTAATGATTTTTAACGTTATTTGATGTTCTATATATGGTTTGTTTGAGTCTAAAGACTTTCAATTGTTTAATGATTTAAAAAAAATACATTAGCTAGCACGTGATTAAGCTAACAATTTTATATGACATATAACACGTAAATATTTTTAAGTTTTTAATTTTGGTGACATTTTACAACCCAAGTACATAGCCATGTCGCCAGAAATTGAGTCATCAGTGTCCCAGTGTATAGTGAGCCAGGGTCCTTACTTGTGCCCTGGCTCGTGTACACGATATATTGATTCACCACCTAGGGAGCGATCAAGCTGATTGAGAGATATGATTTACATGTCAGGATTCTGGACTTGTCATGTTGTGTTTTGGCCAATAGAGGCCCCCATTTTTCCCCCATGTTGTCTTCCCTCTATCTGTTTATTTTGTCATTGCTGCCACCTGTGTCTCATTTCCCTGTCTGTATTTAAGTTGACTTGTTCCTTAATTTTCTTGCTTGGTGTTTAGTTGTGTTAAGGCCAGTTCTTTATGCCTTCTGTAAGTTTTTAACTAGCTGTTTAGTTTTCTAAGCACGAACCAGCTCAGCTTCTGTAGTAGATCCTCTGTTGTGGACTATCCCATAACATGCACCTGCTTTATGTAACATATTTAGCTTAATGGAGCTCATTGGACCAGAAACTAGCTAGGACATTAGCTTAGAAAACAGTTTCATAGATTTTTACTTTTAAATTTTCCCCTTAGGTCTGATTAGTGAAGCAAAGACATGGCTTGTTAAAAAAAATAATAAAAAAAATTGGAATTAATGCCAAAAACATAACTTTTTTTTACAATTGGATAAAGAAGTATGGGTTTATTTTCTGCTTCAAATTCAAAACAGATGTTCAGAGTCTGTGGCGCTAGTCAACACCTCTATGAAACAAAACATAACCAGTTGAGATTGAGGTCTCATTTATAGCCATAAACTAATCACTAACAGTTGTGTGTTAAAAGTTAACTGTTGTCACTGTTCAGTCATTATTCAGGACCTTTGTAAGTAAGGAATTTCATGTAGCTGGACCTTCACAAATTTAAACTGAATACTGTTCTAGATTTTAGCTTTTGGAAAACATTTTGCCAGGCATTTATTTGTCAGTATTTCCCTGTTTTGTGTGTTATGAATGCATTGCCATTGTAAAATAAGTAAGGAAGTAGTTTATAGGCTGAGGAATTTATTATTCATTTATTACTCAGCTCATGTGTAATGTCTATCTCCACAGGGCTAACTAAATAAAAAAGCAAAAAAGGTTTTTTTCTGTGCAAAATTACACAAATTATAGGGTAATGTAGATGATTAAAATAATTTTAAAATAAATAAAATTTTGAAAATAATTTTAGTAAATCAGTGGCCTTATTGCCCTCATGTCATTAGCAGCCTGTCAGCAAAGAAACTTTGTAAAAAAAAAATGAGACTTTTGCGATGGGTTAACATTTTCTGTTTTGAGTGGTTAACTGCATGCTTTCTTCAGTTTTTCTTTTACAAATGGATATTGCTTCAGACTTTTTGCTGAATGGATATTGCTTCATTGCTTTTTGCTGCTGTCTATAATCATTTAAAAAAAAGTTTTGGAATAGTAATCTCAGGAATTTCCAGAACATGAAATGTACAAGAGGTTATGAAAGCACGCTAAATGCTAAAAACATTGGATGTGGCCCTTTAACAAGGACACGTGATTTAGAAATGCTCATATATCATCCCCTGGTGGAGCAAAAGATCCTCACTTTAATTTGCAGCCATGTGAAAATTACCTCATGGAAAAACCTAACCTTTGCAGATACAAATAAACGTCAGAAAAAAGCTGCTGAGTTATATTTTCCCCCACCAACGATTTCTGCAGAAATTGCAGATAGCAGAATTTAGAAAGATGAATGCAGGACTGAATATTGTGTTGATAAGCACAGTTCAGTATTTAAAAAAAAAAAAAAAGATTTTCTTTAATCTTAATAACTTCTGTTAATGAAATGACCATCACAACTAAATACAAAGAACGGATTTTATTCTTCAAAATATACAAATCTGAAAAGTAATGACACAAGCATCATTACAAAATATAAAATTAGACTTGTAATAAAACCACAACAGCTGCAAAGGTGACAAGACCACTTATTCATAAAACGTCCCAAAACTTCAACTTTGTTTTTCACGTGTTTTTCTCAGCATCAGGCAGCTTTAGAGAGGTGATCTGCAATCAGCTTCTGTTTGTCAGTATACTTGTGTTCAAGTTCGCCGTCCAATCAGATTCCACTAAATTATCCCTTTGAGGAATTATTTAATGTCTTTCATCAGGGGAAAAAAATATGTGAAGAACTAAGACTGGCACTGAACAACACTCCATTAAGATTACACACTAAAATTAGTATGATAGAAGGTGTCAGTTTAACTAAAATAAAACATACATGCACACATATGCATGCACGCACACACAAAAAAAAAAAATAAAAAATCCTTCTAAAGTGTAAACTCTAGAAAAGACTTCAATAAAATTTAAAACAAGCAGCTGGATTTTACAGGCTTGGTCCACAAGTATTTGACCGATATTAAACAACTGTGATATTACTGTGTTGTATTTAAACAGGAAAAGTAAAATTTGTTATTTTGTCACGACAGGCTTGTCTTACTGTTCAAAATAAGAATGACTTACAAAAGCATCACTAAAAAAACTATTACCTGCTTAATACCAGTAACCACTGGACAGATCATTATTGCTCAGAGTGGCCATTAACATTAATTCACTGATCGAATTAAATATGTATTCAAAGCTTACGCACATTTTCTACACAGATATAAGAACCAATCTTTTTTTTCCCACAATATTTACAATATTTGGTAAACTGTAAACAAAGAGTTTACAGTATGATATATACATATATGACAGAGCAAGACAGAGAGGCAGAGAGAGAGAGAGAGAGAGAGAGAGAGGGAGGGAGAATGAGCAAGAGAGAGTGACAAAGAGAGTTAGAAAGTGCAACAAAATAAAATGTATGAAAATAAGGTCAAATGGGAGAGAGAAAGAAAGAAAGAAAGTGTATGCAGTATTAAATGTGTAGGAAGAAAGAAAGATCCTATCATTTCATAGCAGCAGCTAATAATCAGCACAATGCAACATGACGATCACCAAACCCGGTTTAGGCTCTGTATACCTGAGAGAAAGAGAGAAGATCAGGGAATGAGATTCTGTTTTAGATTTGTGCCTGAAAGCCACACAGTATTTATTGAGAGAGTGTGCGTGTGCATGTCTGTACTTGTAATGCTGGCTCTTGAGGTAGTCAAGAACAGCAGGCCTGATGCGAGCCACACCTCCTTGGCTATGGTTGCCTCTCCCTGTGATGACTGACAGCTGGGGCCGGCACAAGCCTTGCTGCCATTCTAACAGGAAACAGGAAGTCTATTACACAATCGCAAAGCTCAAAACTGTGATAAAATCAACACAGGTGCACACTCAATCCTACTACTAAAAAACTAAAGAAGCACAAATGCTAAATACTATTAAATACTAACTTTACAGCTTTTCAGAGTTAATTGTAAACCTTGGTCTGAAAGTACATGCATAAGATTTGAGTGTAAGCGTGCGTGTTTCACTCACCTGAGGTTTTATTAGCAAGAACCTGCTGCAAGTGAAGCAGAGCCTCACTGACATGTAGCCCATGCAGATCCAGAACATTCTGAGGCAGAAGTGTAGCATTAACACTTTCAAATATTTGGACTGCCGCTCGATGATTCGCCTCCTTCATCTTCTGCCCGTGTAAGTGACCCTGCCGGTGCACGCACGCCCACACACACACACACAAATAACATGTGAGATACTTCGAATCATGTGTGTGTCAGTAGAACAGTGTATGTATTAGTGATACAGCGATGTACAGTTTTGCTGTTAACGTTATGCTAAAAATGGTAAAGAATTTTTAAAGGAGTAGCCTACTTTTTACAGGAAAACCTACACTGGGTAAAAATCTAATTACAGTATATTACAATAAAATAAGATAAAAAAAAAAAAAGATAGGCTACCAGTTTTACCAATGTAATAACTGCACTTCCAAAGCAGTGTTATAAAATGTAGCATTGTAGTGGCATAACAAACATGTCATATAGTTCCGCCACTAGAGTGTGTATAAGACCTGTTGAGCGTAGAAACTGGCCACGTCCTTGCGCCCTTGTCTGTAGGCTTCGGCAGCTTTATCAAAACACTCCTTCTGGCGTCGTCTTTGAAGCATAGCTTCTGTACGAAAGTCCTCGTATTCTGGATCTTCTATGTCCTGGAACTGTGCTGCGTCTGTCTCGTTCTTCTGCTTCTTGCAACCAACATGGAACATAAAACACGCAGTAATTAATTTCTGTTGAATAAAGCCTGTATCAGTGAAGCACTAGATGATGATGATGATGATGATGATACTAATATAAAGAGATATAATATAAGAGAAGGAACAAGTCCAATAAATTAAAAAAAAAGTATCAAGTTAAAATAGGGTTCAACATGAATAAGAAACATCTATCAGTGCAACTAACAATCATTATCAAGCCTTTTATTAGTGTAATCTAGGATGAAAAACTACACTGTCTTGCATACATTGAAATAGAAAACCCTTTATCAAAATACTGCATGTGTCCTTACCCTCTCTTTGCTAGGTGCTCTACACTTTTCATTATTTTCCTGGACAGATTCAGATGCTACTACAGTTCTCACAGGTTCAGCGTCCAATAGTGTGTGTAGAAACTGCTCTGTCTGCTCCAGAGAGTAACTGTATTCAAATATGTTAATGTTAGAGATATGTTGAAACACATTCCTGACATTGGGCCTTATTTATCAATCTTATTAGTAAGGTTGTGTGTAAATGTTTGCCTAAGTACCAATGTCATTTTTAGCACCTAAAATCGAGCTAAATATTTCAGATTTATGTTGATTTTCTTTGTATTCTTTGTATGTGTATGCTAAGAAATGTTGATTTATGCCAATCACCTGTAAATTACCCGACACATGCATGGCACAGCTGATTTGCATTTAGTGATGCCCACAAAATTCACAGAGTGGAAAGTTCACAGAGCGGAAACCGTAAAATGACTGCTAAACAGCCAAAAACGAACAATTTCTCAGATGCAGAAGTGGGAGTACTTTTGACTCACGTCTACAAGAATAAAACATTATTTAGTAGCGTAACCAGCAAAGTAACGGCACCTGAAAAGGCCTAAATATGAAGAGAAAGAGTCCTCATCAATGCTGTCTTGGAAAAGCAGGACCCTATGCTCAGAGCAGAGGAGGACACTGCAGCAACTAAGAGACATGAGTTCTAGTTTAAAGCAAATGTGAAAAGATGAAAATAAAGTTTGCTTGTATATTAATTGGATAGCTGAATTTCTCCTCTTTATGCCAGAAACGTTTGTTTTACAGATGCATCGTCAGGTGCTAACATGCAGTAACCACTGGAGGAATGCAGTCTGATGTATTTGAAAAGAAGCTGGATAATCACACGCAGAAGACTAGGGAGTATACGACTAATTGTACGTTGAAGCATACCAGATCGGTCACTTATTTTTCCTTAAAATGTGCCAGTATCAAGAAATCCAAGGATATACAAAATTTGGACATGCACAGGAATGACACAGGACCTTTTTGTCAGCCGACTTAGTGCTGGCTCTAAGGTGTTGCATGTAGTGGTGCAATGGATCACTAAACTCACTAAACTTTTTGGACCGGAATAAATTATTTATTTTTTTTTTTATTTGCTTTTCATTTATTACAGAAAGCTTATTTTAAGTACTTCTATACCACAGAAAAACTACTGGCTTAACTAATAATGTCAGTAATAAAACAAGAACAGTTACACAATTACTGACATAGATTAATAACAAAGTTACAAATGAAGTAACAGTAATATTCAGGTGCAGAAATTAAGTGTAAAATAGCACAATAGTGCTCACTGCATAAGTTACATACAGATTAAGCTTTATTAAAGCTGTGGTGTTGTTTGATTAGCAGACAGAAGCAAATTATTTACAGGCTTCTGTCTCTTTTATACCAAATGTGCGGACCCAGTACTGACACACATCCCATTTCTTTCTCAGCTGTTTACGTTTTTCGGTTACCTGACTGTGTTTACCAGAATACATGCCAAAACTGGTATTTTAACACAACTTTGTGTGTATGTGTCTGTTCAAGCACAAAGAGGCATGAAAAGAGGAATCAGTTCGGTGTTCACATGCTGTCTGAATCGCTCCTCTCGCCTTCTGCGTGTGCGCGAGAAAACAGCGCGTGAGTCCCGATTCGAGTTCTCTTCAATGTGATTGGTTTAAAATTGCTTGAATGTGTAAACTGGCAAGACAAAACACCAGCAAATGATAAACTTTCACTCTATTATGGTTAAACTTAACAGTTAATCCGCGAATCACATGTGTGCCGAACTGTGGGGCCTGGTCGGTACGGATCACGGATCATCTATGATCCGTTGCACTCCTAGTTGCATGGCCTAGTTATAAGCCTCATACATCCTCTGGAAAAAAAAAATCATACTGATCTTTAAATTCTGTTCCCTCCTATGTGCAGCATTTGCTAACTCTTCCAATAATATCAATTGTGCCATTTGCACCTCCTTGACTAATTCAACAGCTAGTCTTATTTGTCTTCAAATGGATTTGAGTTGGCTTGCTGGCTTTATTATTTTTTTATATTTAATATTTCTTCAAAACAATTAATATGAAATGACAGGTTTAGAAAATATAGGCAATTAAAATGCAGTAACTCCTTTGCAAATTATATGATTTGAAGGCGATCACTCAAGTCTTACACACACTTAGGATCACAAGTAGGAATACAACGGCTTTTCCAAATTTACGGGATTTTCATGACTACAAAAGGTTTTGTGTAAATGCTCACGTGAACAGTTTACAAATAAATCCACTCACGTACAGCTTGATAAATGAAGCCCAATGCAAGTAAATTACTGTGAACATTGTAGACTCATTTCTGGCTAAAATGTTAGTCACCTGTAACCTTTCCTGTATAGAAAAACTTAAAAGTACCTCCAATTGTTACAAAGTGCTGGCACTGGAGACTCCTTCCAAAAATGTAATGTTAAATAAATTACAGAAAATCTCACTTCTTTTTTTTAACCATACATGTTTCTATGTAAGCTGTTACTATAGAAACAATAATGTATTACAATGAGTGCACTAATATAAATCTTGTAGCTGGAACTACTGTCAGAGCTGCTGTTGAAGTAAATTAGTCAACAAATTCTGACCAAATCAAGAATGAAGAATTCAACAGCACTGTGGTAAATCAATAATTAAAAACTGGGTATGAGGTGCTTGGTACTGAAATAATGTCTCAAATAATAAAGCTCATTTTTTTTTCTTCTCATACTTGTGGTCTCTGAAGATGTCCCTGAGGAAGTGCCTGTCAATGGTAGGGAAGAGAGCAAAGAGCTGTTTCTCCTTCACTATGGCTGCTCCATCTTTCTTGTCCAGATCCCAGTGACTTAACCTAGACTACATACAGAAACCATACACAAGATGGTGTTGATATATGTGAAAAGCTGTCTATATTTTAGATTACACTACAGTGGCTTACATGTTTCAAAAGAAATGAATTATTACTTGCGAGTTTGTGTGATTGTTTTACCTTCTCTAAACTGTCCTGCAACACCTGTTCTTCAAGCATGATGTCCCTGAGAGAAACTGGAGGACGGGACACATTCCAGTGGTCCATGAATGGAAAGCCTTCTTGGACACCCGATTGGTTGCTGAGTGATGAATAGCCATCTGTGGCAATGAGAAAATGAGCAGCCGAGTCCCTCAGCCCAGTCGCCGCTGGCTGTGACTCACCCCAGTGTACAGAACCTGGGTGAGTGCAGAATAAAAACAGTGAGAGAGCATTGGGAGCTAGAGACAATTCTACACAAGCATGTATGTCCAGAAATATCTAGCCTTACTCTCTTGCAGTAGATGATATGAGAGAGCTGCTTGTCTGTGCTTCTCCTATCCAAAGACAACAGAACACATTCTTGAAGTAATTTTTGCCTGCTCCATTTAATCTTTTATGAAACCTTTATTAATTTGACTGGTCTGTGCCACCACAGTGTTTGTACCAATGTTGTTACTTTATCAAGTGCATGTACATTACAAATCAGCAGATTTTATATTTAATAGATTGATTGCTATATAATTTACCTGGATAGTTTCTTTCCATTTCTGATGTAGGAGTCTGGCTAAGTTTAGGTCCATCAGCACTGAGCAGTTTTCTGGGGAAAACTCACCTATCATCATGTATAACAAACATACAATTATTTAAACATGCTGCTTTGTATTCTTATTTTACATATATATGCAGGTAAACGGTCAGATATGAAGCTCGCAGGGCAAAGGAGGACCATGTGATGCATATACAGCATCCTTAGTAGCTCCCTAGTCAGGGCCATGGTGGTTTAAATTAGGCTACTAGTTTGTTTATATTTTAGGAAATAGAACTAAATTAATTACAAAATAATACCTACATGAGCTGGATTATATAAACAGTCCTGCACACATCTCTAGTTGAGCAATAATGTAACTAACTGATGTACAAAAACAAAACAAAAAAGCATACAGTTTAGGCCACAACCACTTCAGGTTTAAGTCTGAATATAGATGCAGATATGGATATTTGCCAAACGAAATAGATACAGATAATGATAGTGTCACTGCACCACCCCTACTCTGAAACTGTACTGGACTGAGATGCTTCACACAAAGGGAACAAGTGGAACCAAACCATGTAAATAAATGCCCCCATAGCTTAACATAGCCACTGTTTTATCCTTTAATTTGTCACCCATATGCAATGTCAGTGAAGTTAATAAGTACACTGTCATCTTTAATTTAACAGTGGTATGCCACTTTCAGGGGAACTAGGCTGGAATTAAAGCCTTCTCATTTTAAAAGACCAAATGTAATACAACAGTGGGCTGCTCAGCTGGTTTTCTGGTGCCACAAGATACAAATATGTTACATCTTAAGAAGGGAAAATAAGGTACAGTATATGCAATATATGGACAAAAGTATGTGGACACCTGACCATCACATGCCACAAAGCTGGAAGCACACAAATATATAGGATGTCTCTGAATACTGTGTAAGCGTATGGTATAAGCTTATCGTCTGAATACTATGTCATAGTTATGTTTACATTCACAGCATTTTATTATATTGTTATTCTTTTGCACTACCTGTTATATCTGACACTCTCACACTAGAACTGTGTACTTGTTGGCACTGTACTGTCTCTTACTGTGCCTATTACACTGTTTTAATAGTTATCATACTGTCTTGTGCTGTTTGTACACATTTACACATGCACTTTATGTAGAAATGTGAAGTCTCATGTAAATCTGTGTTGTTTTCTGTAACACCATGGTCCTAGAGGAACATCGTTTCATTTCTCTGTGTACAGTACTAACTGTATATGGTTGAAACGACAGTAAAGCCACTTGACTTGACATGACTTGACTGTGGTATTATAATTTCCCTTCACTGGAACTAAGGGGCCCAAGCATGTTCAATGAAGCAAGGTTTGCCAAGGGTGGAGTGGAAGAACTCGAGTAGCATGCACAGAGCCCCGACCTCAACCCTACTAAACACCTTTGGGATGAACTGGAATGCCAATGCCAACTGGACCCCAGGCCTCCTCACCAAACATCAGTGCCTTCACTAATGCTTTGGTGGCTAAAAGGGCAAATTCCCAAGCCTTCCTAGAAGAGTGGAGGCTATTATAACGGCAAAGGGGGGACTAAATCTGGAATGGGATGTTCAACAAGCACATATGGGTTTGATGGTTAGGTGTCCACAGACTTTGTCCATATACAGTCCCCTTCAAAAGTATTGGAATGGCAAGGTCTTTGATCAAAAGATCAATACAAGATTCATAATATTTTAGCTTTCATTTCTGATATTTACATCTAGATGTGTTGAACAACTTAGAGCTTTTGTTTGAACCTGCCCATTTTTCACGTGATCAAAATTAGTGGAACATGTGACTGACAGGTGTTTCTTGTTGCCCAGCTGTGGCCTGTTAGATTAATTTTTAAACAATTAATAGCTTTGAATATCTTCTCTTGGTTTGAGCCCTGGGTTTTGCCTGTCAAGGCTGTATTTATTGTTAAAAAGGATAAAACAGCATGAAGTCCAGAGAGCTGTCTACGGGAGAAAAGCAAGCTGTTTTAAAGCTGAGAAAAGAGGGAAAATTGATCAGAACAATTTACAAAGAAATGCACAAGGCATTGGGCTTGCCCAATATAACAATTTGGAATGTCCTGAAAAAGAAAGACACCATTGGTACCTATGGTAGCCATCAAATGTTAAACAGGCCAGCCAAGGAAGACAACAGCAGCTGATGACATGCAATGTGAGAGCTGTGAAGAAAAACCCAAAAACAATCGTCAGTGACATCACCAACAACCTCCACATGGCAGGGATGAAGATATCACAATCTGCCATTCAAGAGAAGACTTTGAGAGACTTTGAAGACTTAGAGGCCATACCACAAGATGCAAACCGCTCATCAGCAGCAAGACTCGGAAGGCCAGATTGGAATTCACAAATAAATACAGAGATGAGCCACAAAAGTTCTAGAAAAGTTCCAATATTAGCCTTTACCAAAGTGATAGAAAGGCCAAAGTGTGGAAAAAGAAAGAATCTGCTTATAATAAAAACTATATGAGCTCATTAGTCAAGAACAGTGGAAGTAGTGTCAGGGCTTGGGCTTCCATGGCTGCTTTTGGAAAGGGCTCACTAATCTGTATTGATGATGTAACTCATGGTGGTAGCAGCAGAATGAATTTAGAAGTTTAGAGAAACATTCTTTCTGCCAGTTTACAGAGAAATGCATCCAAGCTAATTGGGAAGAACTTCATCATGTATTAAGACAATAGCTACGTGGATATCAATATTCCGATATTAATCTGAATTTGGCAATGTTCTCATTAGAATTGAGTCATGTAAATGCTGCAATCCAAGACAATATTATTATTAAGATAATAATCTGAGTCCGCAAATTCCAATTTCCACCCTTGGAATATGCCTGTTTTAATCAGAAATTTGTTGCATGTAAACACCTTATTTAGAAAATCCACTGAAAGGAGATACCCCCAAAACACCCAACAACTGAAAGAAGCTGAAGTAAAAGCCTAGAAAACCATCACAAAAGAAGATTCTGTTGCAAAATGGTGATGCCAGTGGGCTTGATGTAGTTATTGCAAGCAAGGGACATGCAACCAAATGCTAAGTATTATTTACTTTAAGACTATCTGTTCCAATACTTTTGCTCACGTAAAATTGGATGGTCTGCCACCAAGGGTGTCATGTTCCAAGTTACTTAACACATCTAGAAGTAAATACCAGGAAATGAAAGCTGAATTTCTGTTCTAATGTCTCATATTCAACTTTTGATCTCAAACACAAATGTTTTCAATGTAGAGCAAAAACAAAAGAATTGGCCATGTCATTCCAATACTTCTGGAGAGGACTGTAGTCTATTTCGTTTCTTTGAATTTCACAGAAGTCTGTAATTCTCCCATATAGAATATGGGTAATTTAAAGCACAGACAGTATGGGATAATTACCTGGGGAGATACCTACAGGCCCAAACAACTCAGTGAGCTGCAGGGCAAGTTCTGTTGTTAGTTTCAGCTCCAGTGTCTGAATGTTCATTGGCCCATTTTTCCTCTGACTCCTTCTCTCTTTTTCTCTTTCCTTTCTTTGTTCCTCCTTCTTATGCTCCATCTCTTCAAGCTGTGACAGCATTATGGCATTTACTTCTTTTATTGTCTCTTTGTCTTCTACCTCATCCTTAAATCTTCCATCAAGATGCTTCTCAAATACCTCGGTTTGCGAGACTTCATTTTCTAACTCTGAATGTAAAAAATCCTTTAGAGCTTTACTCTCTCCAAAAGGTTCATTAGAATGTATTACAATGGAAGGTCCAGGCACACACTCAAGTGTTTCATTTTGATCTGGCTCTTCAGGTTGATGCGCTAAAAGTTTGATCATCTGGTCATTACTGTCCTCAGGTTCCTGATCAACAATATTCATTGTAGAGCTGGTGTTACTTGGTACTACAATAGCTGGGTTTTCACAGCAATTGCTGCCAGTCTCTTCTACTACTGTCTCTCCTGTGCATATTATTTTGGGCTCAAGCAACTCCCCTGCCACCTGACAATCACAAGTTTCTTCCTTAGTACCCTGAACTAAATCATATCCTTCTGCATTTTGATGATCAGAAACATTTTCCTCTTCATCCCTACAAAGATGTTCGCCTGAATCAAGTAGCAAGTTGGTGGTCCACTCCATATCCTGGTGACACTTTTCATACAAGTCCTCCAGAGTCTCCATGGGAACATGTTTAAAATGGCGGCTAAGTATTTCCAGGCTGTGCTGTTTGAATGGTAATTCTCTCAAGTCATTCTCCTCTACCTGTGAGCCTTTCTCATGACACACACGGTATGGTATCACCTGCTGCTCAGAAGATTTCTCTTTAGTTATTTTTGGAACAAAACACAAAGGGTTTCCCTCCAAAATAACTATTCCCATGGTACGGCTGTCTGACTCTGGCTTAGAACATTTTTGCTGGTCAATTCGCCACAGGAGGGCAAAGTCCTGAGCTTCTGTTTGGGAAAAGGCACTGGGGCATGTTGTGAAAAGCAGTTCTGGTAAAGGATTCAGCTCTGTCTGCTGCAGTGAGGTGACTGCAGACCCAGCATGAGGACAAGACGAAGGGCTTTGCTGCGTGAATGTAAGTGCCAGTTTGCAGGATTTTCCTGCCCTCCGACTGGAAACTTTCCTTCTCTCCTGGCTGGACTCAGGACTATACCCCACCTCACCTCTTGAGCTTAGGGACAGGTAAGCATTACAGTTTGGTTTATCTTTCTGCTCTGAACCTGTCTCCAGACCCATTACCCCATTTGCTGGAGCATGTACATCTGTACATGCCTCTTTTGTACCCCTTTTGGAAGACTCATCCTGACTGGCTCCAAGTTCTTTGATAGGGCTAGGAGCATGAGAATTGCTTTTTCCTGGATCACTGGATCTTTCAGACTTCCAGTCAAGGACACAGTCAGGGAGTACCGGCTGAGCCTTAGCTGCCAAGCTTGATTGATGCCCATCACCTAAGGGTAGAAAGTCCTGAGTTGTTTCTTGGGTAATTTGGTTATTCTCTCCCTGAAGAAGATCTAGAAGCCTCTGGAACTCTGTCTTATTTGGGGTGTCAGAATTAAAGTGTCCTAGAAATTTACTGTCTTCTTCAAAGTTTGACATTTCCTCATTCTGGTTTTTCACTGTCTGAGATGCTGGCTTCCGATTCCGTTGCCTGCGCTGTTCAAGGATTTCAGAGGGCCAATCACCCACAAAATCAAGCTGTTCTGTATTCAATCTAACAGCATCCCCAGTATAATCATCCTCAGAATCATCCTGACTTGCTTTCCTTACAGAATCACTAAAATCACAGTTCAGAGTGCCAGCATCTCCATCTGTAGTTCTGGTCTTCTCCCTCACTCTCTTTACCCGCTGACCAATTGACTCTGCAAACATCACAGGCTGTTCCAAGATCCTCGCCTCCAATTGGCCAAGATCTTCATTTACGTTGCAGTCATTCTGTCCAGAAACTGCCATACAGGCATCTAGTTCAAAGTCTAAGTCTGTTCCATCTAGCAGCTCAGCCTGTGGTGCTTCAATCAGTTCTGTTACATTTTCCTGAGAGGACATGTATTCCTTGGAACCATGTGATCCAATGTTGCTTTCTACTGCACCCATGTTTGCTGAGGTAGAAGTACACTTACAATCAACTGATGAAACATCAGGCAGAGAGGAGGAGAGATAGCTACCAGGTTTACCAAACCCAGAGTCACCCACTAAGTCAGGATGGCTTGTTAAAGGCTGCCTGTAAAACAAAATTAGAAAATAACTAATAACTAATAGATAAAAAGGGGTACACAAGCAATCAAGTAATTGTACACAATGGTACACTGTTCATGGTTTAGTCATTTCATGGAAATCACAGAATTTAAAATAAACCCGACTGGGTATGCATCAATACGGGTATCAATCTGAGACGTTGCTCATTTACTCATACTTGCCACTGTAAAAATGTTATACCAATATCCAATACTATGTGAATTTGAGATAAACGTTACAAATCATATTTCATAATTCATGATGGCAATCAAAGCACAGCAGACTGCAAACTGTGCTCTGTGAAAAAATACCAAGGTTCTACAGCATCTTCCTACAATACAAGTAACTTGATAAAATATCAAACCTAAAATGCCAGTTAAGGAGTTAATTGCTACCAGCACACAACAGCCATCAATACTGCAGCAAAAACTAGCTAGACGAGAAAAATGTCTACACACAATGCTAGGTGAATAAAAATCAATAGCTTTTAGACACAATATTGCTCTTGATGATCAGTCAGTATCAGTCATTGACAACAAGGGATTCCAACACAGCTGTGCAGAAGTGCTTTTCCAAACTGGGGGAAAAAAATACCCTCTCTTCTTCACTGCAATTGTACTCAGTCTAAGGTAACTAATGTATCTAGCTAATGCAGTTCATTTAAAGTCAACTAGCTAATGTTATAAAGAGCCTAGTAGCCTAAAATAATAAGAATGTGTGCACGTTTCATGCCCACTATGTAAAAAGAGGAACATAAACAGAGCTAAATAAAATGTTTCCTGATGTGCTTGATTGCTTAATACTAAGTAGGTTACTAATTTCAGTATTAGTATTGATATCAATAGCAAGGAGTACCCAGAAACATGTACCATGCTCATACTCTGTCTGAAAAATGGTACAGATGCATCCCTAAATCTAACAATGAAGGTAAAGTCCAGAACATTTCAGCTACACTCTACTCATATCTAATTTAGGCCAATCATATAACATCACAGTTCTTTTACATATAGCTTGTTTTTATAGAAGACCTTACATAACTGGACAAATTTACAACAGTCTCTAGTCTGTGACATGTTGACATCAACAGAAGCTGGTATATATACACTGTTAATCCTCTGTCACCATTGGGTCTATTTTAGAGGATTATCAATAGCATGCATCATGGGTAAAGCCTGTGAGGTCATGCTCATGTGTTGTTGATATGTTTAACAGTTTCCTTTATAATGTTTTCTACTGCTACATCCCACTGAGTTATGATTTTCACTCCTCTTAATTGTAGGCTTTGAGACACTTTTGCCAACATTGGTTTGACAGTTTTGTCCATTATGTTAACCCCAATGGCCCCCCAAATGGCCTTGACACTATGTTGGATTTTAACATTATCTTGTAGAGAGGGCCCAGCAATTAAAGCTGAAATTCTATACATGTGCTAGAATACAGAGATAAAAACAAAAAAAAATTGTCCAATCATCTATGGATGCTGCTATATCTGTCTTTTACTAGATAATTAATTCCTTAAGTCTTATAACGGTACACAAACTCACTCTGTTGGGTGTGTTTGGCACACATCCACACCATAGATGGCTGTGGATTTGGGCTGTGAAGCCATTATATTCTGGACAGATACATAACGATCTTGGTTCTCCAGCATGCGTCGAATCTTTTCCTTGGTTACTCCATGTTTTGTACGTCTATAAAAAGAGAAGAACAGTTGGACAGGAATACTCTGTATATTCCACAATCATTTCATTAAGTTGATTGACCACTATTACTTCACTAATATTTAATTCCTTCAAAAAAAAACCACATTGTCCCCACAAGGTCTTTGGAACCTGAAAAATAAAACCTTGACTTTTTGGCTGCTCTAATGCTCTTTGACATTAACTAGGTTATGATCAAAGATCAGCTTGAAAGGTAAGAAAACTTTACAGTATGACAAATGTACAACCCAATATTATAGGATACATCTAGCTGAGTAGTCAATATCATTGTAGGATACCAATTTAAGGTATTTAATACCATTGATACCATTAGCTAACTTGTAGCTAGCAGGCCTATAGTTTAGCTATCTAAGATTGTTTCTTTGGGTTCATTTTGTAGAATATTTTGCTACAATCCATTGTAGTCTGAATTCGGAAAGTTCCGAGTTGATTTTCCCGAGTTCCACTCTAAATGCTCTTCAGTGCTTCTGCTTAGAAAAACACAGATGCCCAGAGCAAGGCTATAGTTGAATGGCTAGTCTCTGAATGTTCTGAATCTTCAACTGTCCAGTTTAGGTGAGACTGTGTCCACAATAGCCTCAGATTCCTGTTCTTATCTGACAGGAGTTTAACCCAATGTTGTCTTCTGCTGTTAAAGCCCATCCACCTCAAGATTCAATGTTTTGTGCATGCTGAAATGCTTTTCTGCTCATCACGATTGTAAAGAGTGATTATACGAGTTACTATACCCATTTTTCTCTTGCCTCTCTTATCAACAAGGCATTTCCACCCACAGAACTGTCCAACCACAGTATCTGCATGATTTTTTGCATTGCGCTTCTGCCATGATTGGCTGATTTGATAAATACATGAATGTGCAGGTACAGAGGTGTTCCCAAATAAAGTGGACAGTGCGTGTATACTTAGCTAAGACCTTCTTGTGTAGTTGTCCTTGTTTCTCCAGTTTTGTCTGGTTATTGTATATTTTAGTGTTTATGTAGTGTTATGTGCTGTGTTTTAGATTTTTCTTATTCTGTGTTTGCTTCTGCTATACTTTTCCAGCTCTCTGGGTTTGGTTTTCCACCAGGTGTTGGGCTCACGGAACAGCACTCTGTATTTGTGCTTCTGTGCCTGAAGGAAAAAAACAAACAAAAAAAAAACAGGTGAAACAATGGTCAATGGTACATCTCCAGTCCTGTGTTTGCATCAGGAATGCTGTGACTCTGTGACTTATGTTTATAACTGTCATTAAATTAACATTTTGAACAAACGCTAATTAAATTTTTCACTACAGAAAAATAATGGAAAATGAAAAGTAAATTGCTAATTTATTAAACATATTTTTATGTCTTTGTTCTTAAGTTTTTGTTTGTTCTTAAAGTTTAACGTGACATCGTGAAGTGATGAAACATGAAAAATCATGTGCATGAGATTTTTAGAGACTTGTGATTAGTACACTGAACGGAATATGTAAAGTTTAATCAATTAGCAAAATCAATGCTTTGTTCGCTTGCTCTACACTTTATAGGCATTACTGCCAGGTACAGGTTGTTCAAAAACACATCTAGGATGAAAGAGAGCTATGTGACTCTGACAGCGTGACTATCTAACATCAGAATGTGAAAAGCACTGTGCTTCAGACACATCATCCAGAGTCACACCAGTGAAAGTTTATCCATTTTAAATTTGTTAAATTTTAATGTACAGTGTTTTGTTGTATGCTGCTAAGAGTCTGAATGGATGACACAAACAGTTTCAAAAAGTTAAATTTATTGTACTTTAATAACATTGAATTGTTTAACTGAAAATGTAAACCTAATGCACATATTTAGGCAATGTTTATTTTTGTGGTATTATATGCTGCAGGATATCATTTCATATTGAATTTTAATTTTGCATATGGCTTACACCACTGGTTATATGTCATTTATTTCTAGATCATTTATTATATTTGATAATCATTCTTAACTAAGCCTCCAAATAGTATTAACAGAGCTCTGTAAGGCATTATAAACTGCTTAGAAATTTGGAGTCAGACATCCATGTAGTTCTATCGTGGCAAGCTAAGAATTATAAAGAATTATCTACATGTTCTGAAGACTTATGTGCAGGTTAATATAATGGTAGCTTAAAGCACCCGTATCTTCTTATTACATACATCTATAGTATAAGCAGCATCATAGGAATTACATTCTGACATATTAAGGAAAGTCCTGCAGCTCAAACGTGTTATAAGCACATTATTTGTAAATAATGTACAGTAAAATGACTCATGTTTATGGCTTACCAATGCAACATAGGGCTTCATCTCCCAGCACTGCAAATTGGTGTTGTCTATAATTATAGGGGTAAGACCTTTCTCAAAAGCTTCTTTTGCTGGAAATAAGGGTGAAAATTAATGTTTCAGGACTATGAAAATGTATCAGTTGTATGTAATTTTAATGTTTTATGATGACCAGTTATTTATAGACACCAGGTAATTTTGAGACTTAGCTGTGAATTAAATGTGAGGTGCTAATAGTTAAAAAAAATAAAAAATAAAAAAAAACCACATCATATATTATTACACACAGTATATGATCCCAGTCCCCTCTGAAAGTATTGGAACAGTAAGGTCAATTCCTTTGTTTTTAACTATACACTGAAGACATTTGGGTTTGAGCTCAAAAGATTAATATGTGATGATAGATCTGAATTTCAGCTTTCATTTCCTGATATTTACAAGTAGATTTGTTAAACAACTTAGAATTATTTGGTCTTCATGTTAGTTTATCATTTTTAACAACAAATGCAGCCTTCACAGACACCCAGGGCTCCAACCAAGAGCAGCCATTCAGAGCTGTTAATTATTTAAAAAAGTAAATCTAACAGGGCACAGCTAGGCAACAAGAAACACCTGTCAATCAAATGTTCCTATATTTTTGATCACTTGAAAAATGGGTGGGTTCAAACAAAAGGTGTTATGTTCTAAGATGTTTAGCACATCTAGATGTAAATATCAGGGAATGAAAGCTGAAATTTTGATCCGTCATCCCATATTCATCTTTTGATCTCAAACCCAAATATCTTCAGTGTATAGCAAAAACAAAAGAACTATATATATATCTAAATCCCCTTGAGAATGTTTGGGGATGGATGGCAAAGGAAGTTTACAAAAACGGACGTCAGGTCCAGACTGTG
>CM074972.1:9287886-9307016 GCA_037577455.1 Pangasius macronema
AGTGTTTGAAGTTATCACCAAGAACGGTGGAGCTACTCACTACTGAGTCCTTTTTTTGACACTTTTAGTTCTGTTATATATAGTCCTGATGACCACATTCTTTTATGGTCTCTTTTGTGATATAAACATTTAGAATTTTTTAATCCAAAAACATGTCGCCAATCTACCTGAGATTTAGACCTAGTGACAACAGCTTTTCTTATATCTATCTTAAATGTTCGCTTTTGTAGTGTTCCCTCACTGTTCTCTGGTCATTTCACAAAACCTATTTTCCTGACACTCTGAACAGTGCTTCTTTGCTATTTCTCCAAGATTTTTATTTCTACCTCTTATTTTACAAACTTTCTTGTTTCTTGCTCATTCATATATTTTAATATTTTATTAATCTTATGTAAATATGCTCTATTTTATATTCTCAGCTTTTAGTTATGTTAACTAAACTTTTACTTTTAATCAATCCACTTGTAAAAAATTCTTTGTAAATATTCTTTTGCTATATTGCATCATTCTTCTGCTGTAAAGCACTTTGACCTGGCTTTTTTTCTAAGAAATATAAATAAAAACAACAAATGCCTGGAAATGATAATGTAATGCTTACCTCTCCAATGGTTCCACGCATGGGCTTCTCCAAGTAAGTGTGGCTCAAAGTGGTATACTCCGTTCTGGGTGAAGTACTCATCAGTACTTAAGATTATTCCAGCCGGGTTTTGTTCCAACATTGCACTGCAGAGGACAAGAAAGACCACAGCGTTATGGTCACTCAAACACACACACACACACACACACACACACACGTTTGTCTTACTATCCGGCTAAAGCTTCCACTGACATAATTACTAAAGCAGCTCATTAATGCAATGCTAAACCTAACCTCAACTTTAATGTCAGTAACCAAAAGAAAACACTTTTAGTTTTTTAAAAGCTACTTTTTTAAATTAAAAAAAAAGAAGAAAGAAAACTTTTTAAACACAGTTTTTCTTGTAAGGATTAGTGTGCTCACAAGGTCAAACCTGTCAGATATTCCTGTTCTTGTGAGAACATTTGGTCCCCACCAAGATATATGAACCAGTTACATAAGATCCAGTCTGCTTTAACCCCAGACCAGACAGTCTTTACCACCTGTCATTCATATTGTTGATGCTATCAAGCAGCCATGCATGCATTATTTTCTCTTACACTTTCAGAGGTGCCAAAAATGCAACGATACAATCCTAGCAGGCAGTTGACACACAAAAACCCCTAGTGCACATCATTGGCTTGATGCGAACACAGACATATATAATAAATGTATTTGTTTGAACTGATAATTAACTGCAAATGTTTGGATTTTTAAACAACCAGCTGATTGCATGAGCTTAATTTATAGTACTGTTACAAATTAATACAAGTGCATGTCCAAGCTGTAGTCCAGTCCATGTCCATATTATAGTGCATACAATAATAAACTGTCTACAACTGTAGTGTTTTGGAGCAAATGTAGGGGTCATTCAGGCTCCAGAGTTCATCTAGATAATGTCAGTGCAAAGCGGAAGCAACCGCTACCAGAAACAATAATGCAGAAAATCCTAGTTTTCAGGTGTCTCCCATATCATCATAGCAAGGAGTCAAAATTCATAAATTCTACGGCTAACTATACGATTGCACCTTTGCACTTTATATGGGTCTCCGTTTTTATTTCCTTACAGCTGCGATGTCATTACCGTGAGCACATTTTCATATGAAAATCTGTAGCAGAGCTATTAGAACAGAGGAAGTTGGGGAAGAAAGAACAGACACTGTGCTGTTCCTGGTTGTCTTTCAAAGGCTGACCCGAAACCAAAGCCTGTCACTAGTCCATTTCATTCACTTTTATCTTTACTGACAATTCAGTATCACCATTAAGTAGGATACGACAGACTCGCGTGCTTTATTTTTTAACGTAAAATTTCACGTGTGCTTGCTATTTTTGTTTATTGCTTATAAATAAACAAGCTCATGTCAACTCATTATGCCTCCACCACTAGGTGGTGGTTTTCATAATAAACTTTTTACTGTTATCTAAAGCTTCTGTGGTGAATTTATCAGTGAATGCAAAAGACAGAAATGCTGCTTTTCTCCTCAGTTAGAAGATTTCTTACAAAAATTCTTATTTCTGCCATTTTATTCTGGCCGATTCAAGTTGGAATGTGTATTTAGTAGAGGTGACATTTAGGCTCCTAAAACACCAATCACATCTGCTTAATTCAGGTCCCCTTTTTCGACAAACACAAAAAGTGACTTCTTTCCTCTTTATGTCTGAGCAAAACTGCATTTGTATCCATTTACACTGTTCTAGTGTAGCAGTTTATGAGTGGTAATGGTGCATAGATATACTTCTTGTTCCTTTGACTGTTAACAGAAACGTGAATTAGTAGACTGGATGCACTATGACTGAGATAATCATGATCTATAGTTAGTGCTGTAAAAGGTTCGCTGTTTTTTTTGTTTGTTTTTTTATAAACTGTATATTTTTATAATACTCTTTACTTACACACGGCCATGATGCAAATCCAAAACTGCTGTTTCTGGCAATGTATTTCAAGTTTCATAATAAAATGGTATTATAAACTGAAAAATATGACAAAGTTAATCAGAGCTTGCCAAGCTTCACCAACAAAACTCACGTTCCTAAATGTTTAACAAGCCACTTGCCTCTGCATCATAGCATGCAGGTAAATGAGAGGACAGTAAAGCTCATTTAAATTTATGTTGTTAAACCAGATATGACATGTGCACTGCTTCTTCGTGTTGGAGTGCCAGCTTTTTTTAAACTAGTTAGGAGGAAGTTGCAGTGGAGCGCACACAAAATGTAACCTTACCTTATCTTGAAACTCTCCACCAGCACCATTAAATTCGTAATACAAGCAATGTTCATGACTCACGTGTAAAAACAAAAGCTCTGTGGAAGTGCCACTCTGCCTATCCTACATACTTTTCTAGTACTAGCACTGAATGCTTTGATGAGTACGAAATTATATAAATCATATGCTATGGCCTAGTCATCCACTTCTGGCCCAGTCTCCCGTGATTTAAATTAGCCTATAAAATGACTGATTTTTTGGTTAGTCCTGGTCTGCCATTACTTAGCCATTTTGATCTATAGTGAGCGCATGTATATGAATTAATGGCACTTATAAATAAGTTCGAGTATAGCCATATTGGAAGATGGTTCTGCAATACTTGACTGTTTTACTATGTATGTTTCTATTTCTTTTGACTGATTTTTATTTTTCCACTAATTCCCATTTGGTGTTTTTTATTTATTTATTATTATTTTGATGTTTAATTAATTGTTGTTATTGTGTTCAATTGTTGTTGTGTCTTTCGCTGCCTTCTTTGCCAGAGTCACAAACAACATCTTAAAATATACTACAGGATTTTCAAACAGACATGCCCATTTTTAAAGAGAAAACACAACAGGTGAAAAATCAAACTACTTTGTTTTTGCTATTGGTGTTAACAATAATTGAATACCTCAAACATATTTGAAGAATTGCTGTTCAATGCTGTCCTCTCAGAATTTTAAAAGTTGTAAGCAGATACTGCAAAATACCACAAACCATGATATTTGAATGTATGGTTAGGTATGGTGCTATGGTATAATATCATGAATAAATGAATACCTGGCAAGTGTACTTTTGCCCGATCCTGGAGCCCCTCTAAGCAGCACCAGTACCTGCCCCTCCAATTTGAGTCGAATCTGAGGAGAAAGTATCCATGACTTGGGAACAGTAGCCGAGGGCTTCAGAGGAGCTTGACTGACAGGCCTGGAAGGCATCCATTGAGTGATGGAAGTGGGATTTGTTGTCCAGGGGTTAGGGGCTCGCACAACAGGTGTGATAAAAGTTGGTCCATCCACGCAGGGCTTGAAATCTGGAGCCTGAATATTCCAGAACATGTGCAGATTTTGAGAATGTGGGACCGGTGCTGATATTTGCTTTGGAAAATGGTCAGGTCTGCGGTAGGCCTTAAAAGCTGAAGGTCTTGGGGCAGCGCAGTTAGAATCATCCGTCAAGTGACTAAAATCAAGAGAGATGCCACTCTCCTGGGGCAAAGATCCACCCCCTAAACTGAGCTCATTTATTGGTGAAGCATTTCTTTGAGTACCACCAATCTTGGCATTGGAGTAAAAACTCTGATCACTTAAAGACCCTAATTTGGAGTCATTTTCAACATCTAGCTGATCAAGTTCCAGCAAAGCTTCTTGAGCTAGAAGGGGACTCGGTGGAGCACCAGAGGAAAGGGGAACTGACTCAGAAGGTAGAGGCAAGATAGAAGGAGTAACAGAGGATGGTACAGGCTGGAGCATTGCTAACGATTCCAGTTCCTGGTCAATAAGAGAATCATACTCTTCAGTTAGGCGAGTTGTTTCTGGGCTGAGCCCCTGATGTGATTCTTCATAATTGGATGCTGCTGCTATGTCTGCTCTTATTGTGGATGATTTAGTGTGAGATGGACGTGGTTCCAGCAGAGCAGCAGCCATCTCAAAGCCTGAAAGCGAAGGAGAGCTTGTGGTCTTCCCCTCAGCAGCACAAGACAACTCTAGAAGAGCATCCATGGCATTTTCCACTGAAAGACACAGAGAGAGATGGTCAGTTTTGGTTTGTATAATTTACACATTTGGATATGTCATCACTTATCTGTTACTGAGAGTTGTTTTAGTAGCACTGTAGACACCTGAGAGACATACAGTCAGGTCCATAAATATTTGTACACTGTCAGCTGTATTGTTATTTAGCTAGTTTACTCCTCCACTAGAGCACTCAGGTCTTCTGATCAAATTCTTTTGAGAGTTCCTCGCTGTTGCAATAAAACCAAAGGCGATCATGCCCTTTCTGTGGTAGGTCCTGAACTCTGGAACAGTCTCCCTTTCCATGACAGGCCAGCTTCTTCAATAGCCACTTTTAAATCTTCATTGAAAACGTATTTTCATTTTTTAGCCTTTGAATGGGTCCTTTAATAGGGTGAAATATGTAAATACTTGATGCCGTATTTAAAGCTATCTATTTATTAATCATTATTACTACTATATTGTTAAATGTAACTCTTGTTTGTTTGCACAAATTGTAAAGCACTTTGGGTCAACTTCTGTTGTTTTTAAATGTGCTCTGTAAATAAAGTTAGATAGCTGTCTACCACAGCGTACTCTGGACTTGAAATTAAATAGTGTATATATGTTTTCTGTGGTCTTCGGGACCTTGAGTGTCCCTGAGGTGTGACTCCCTGGACTTTGGGTGTCCCTGAGGTGTGACTCCCTGGACTTTGGGTGTCTTTGAGCTCTGACTCCCTGGACTTTGGGTGTCCCTGAGGTGTGACTCCCTGGACTTTGGTTGTCCCTGAGGTGTGACTCCCTGGACTTTGGGTGTCCCTGAGGTGTGACTCCCTGGACTTTGGGTGTCCCTGAGGTGTGACTCCCTGGACTTTGGGTGTCCCTGAGCTCTGAGTCCCTGGAACACCTGAGCAGCCAGCCAACTGTCTAATTACTTTTGGTCCCAAAAAAGGGGGGGGGGACGACACGTACAAAAAGTAGAGTAATTCCTACACTAGAATGAAAAATAATCTACATGTGGGCTGACTGTCTGACAATCTGATTTTGACGCCAAAATATTTCCTCAACTGCTAAATCACTTCATTTTTCACATGTAACCAGGGTTACTTTCAGTTTTAAATCTCCAAGCAGTCCCCAGATCTGCGCCACAGCCCGAGCCGGAGGCGGCAAGGCTGAAGTCCAGGCTGCTTTACAGCGCCATCACTGAAAAGTTGCTCTGTCTGAGCTCACTAACTCCACTTCACACACCAGGTCTTCACCTACCTTTAAAATCAGCCTCGGAAAGCACTATGTAAATGACATCAGTGTCCAAGTGAGAAAACATGTCGTGCATGCTCTTCACGATCTCGTCCTTGTTCTGCAAACTCAGATCGGACAGAACAGATCCCGAGAGGTCGCGTGCTAGTGCGGCTGCTCCGTCTGGCCCGGGATTGGAAACAGCACTGCCATGTTCTCCTGCCTGGCCTGCTACTGCACTGGGTCCGTTCTTCTTTTTCTTAGGCATTCTGCCAGCTCGGCCCTGATCCACGGTTTACAAGTTTGTAGCCACACGGAGCAAGCAAACATTAGCATTTGGACCAAGTGACAAAAACATGAAACAAGCTTTTACGGGAAGGAAATGTAACAGCACGACTAGCGGTCAGAATGTGAACTGCATCTCTGGAGTGTAAAGAGGAGCTTGAACCCGTCCGTTTCAAATTACTGAGATGTTAAACCAGCGCACTACTCAGTATATTAAAACAATAGGGGTGTACTAGTGTGAAATGCTGTTTAGTGCAGTGTGGTTTCGGTCCCAGTCTGGGCCTGACTTCCCAGCAGCAGTGCAGTGACTGGAGCCTGGCCCTGCGCCATTCCCCTACTCAACTCCACACCACTCGGTGATGTCCTCCGCTCCACCCTCAGGTAAGGTGTGTTATTTGAGGAGGCTAGAGTTTAGGTCGTTGAGTCGGTGTTACTATATAAAATACAAAGTGCAGTGTTAATTAAGTACGCGAATCTTGACACGTTTTGAGTACTAGAGTGCAGGAACACGAACACTAGCACTAAACAAGGAGGCGTGTATGCTGCCTTCACTTGCTATATGAATTATCGTAAATACGATTTTCCCACTAAGAAGTTGCACATGAATGATTCTTCAAGTCGTAATTCTGACTAGGAAACTCGGAGATAATTTTGATTAACCGAGTTTCCGAGATGAAATGAGTCTTAAACTTTCAGTATGGTGGAGGAGAGGACAGTTTCTGTACTGAATGACAGGTTTTGTTAATTTTTCTGAATGAGTGTTTGCCGGTTTTGGTCATATTCTTTTCAGCAAACACTATGCATGTTGTACATCTTTACACCGTGAAAATAGCCTGTATTGGACCAAAATTCCTTTATCGTTAACAAGTTAGGTAACACAGTAATGGGTAATGCTGTCAAAATAAAAGTAAAAGAAAAAAAAAGAAAAAAGAAATATGTATGAATGAACCATGTTTCATGTTCTTTCCGAGAACAAAGCACGTGAACGCGACATGCTCCTATTTACTACTTCAGAAGTAGGTGAATTCCGATAGCACTGGAAGCGGCATTAGTCCAGTTCACTACTCGACTCTCGACTCGACTCATTTTAGAATCGACTCACTTTAGAACTGACTCATTGCCTGAGGGGAAAATAAGCCACTTGAACTATGAACTATGACTTTAATGTTACATACTCAAATTACTGATGCTGAGCTACTGCCCTAGGTGTATATTACTGTAGGAATATACATATAATATTCCAAACACATCGATTTTGAGTGATAAATCTCGTTAACCTTCCCAGACTTGGTTTCTGGTTTCTGTACATTTTGTATGGTAGGAGTTTTAGCCAATAAGCCAGCTGGATTTCAACCCAAAGTTCCCAGGATAGGCTCCCTTGACCTGGATAAAGCGGTTGCTGAAAGTGAGTGAGTTAGGGATGTGCTGTTATGGGAAATTAATCAACAGCAGGGTGGTGTGATGCAGCTCAACGTGTAGCAGAGTTACTGTTACAACCCGGAGATGTATTATTTTCCAATAACAACACACCTCAAAGTGTTTTATCCCTATTATACCACAGCTATTTACCAATGATGACATTTTTTAAATAAAAGAATCACTTACTTTTTTATTTGTTTATGGCTATGTTTAATGTTGTGTAATATCTGCATTTCAAGTTAGTTCCTGTTATCTCTTATGTTACAACAGCTATAAACAGCCAGTCTCTCTCTTTTTTTTTTTTTAAATTTGTCTTGAAGTTAATAAGACAAAAACACAGCTTATCATTTGCCAGAAAAATGAAACCGGAAAAATATTTCTTTGTTAAATAACATTTGTCTTTGTTAATAACATTTTTTATAATCTGTTTATTATTAGCCTTAGATTACTGTGGAGTGTCCATACTTTGTAAGTACCTATGTGACTATAGAAACAATAGCGTATTAGAATAAGCACATTCATATAAACCTGTTATTTGCATTGCAGCTGGAACTACTTTCAGAGCTGCTATTAGAGAAAATTATACCACAGCGCAGTTGATTTCTCTAATCTGAAGGTGTAGATTACGTTCCTCTAATAGCACGGCTCTGATAGTAGTTCCAGCTGTAATTTAAATAATAAGTTCATATTAATGTTCTTGTTCTAATACACTATCATTTCTGTAGTAGCAGCTCATGCACGGGGACTTGTAGGGTGGATACTGGACGTAATCAAAGGCAAGTAAAGAATAACACACACACTGTGTTAAGAAAATAATGCACCGGTGGGGGATTGGGGGGTAGGGGGTGGTGTTTGGTAAGGGGGTTTGGTTTGGGTGGTTGATGCAGGACAATGCACAACCACAGCCACTACCCCTAGCTCCACATAATAAATGCACATTGACATGTCACACCTCACACCTACGCACCCGTACACTCGTAGTCTTGACCTGGTACGAGCAATAGAAGACCCTGCCACACTGCAAAAATGGTTCAGGAATGGTTTGAGGAACATGACAAAAGAGTTCAAGGAGTTGACTTGGCCTCCAAACTCCCCAGATCTCAGTCTGATCAAGCATCTGTGGGATGTGCTGGACAAACGAGTCCGATCCATGGAGGCCCCACCTCACAACTTACAGGACTTAAAGGATCTTTGCGCCAGTTTCCACAGCACACCTTCAGAGGTCTTGTGGAGTCCATTTCTCGACGGGTCACAATATTGGACAGGTGGTTTTAATGTTTTTTTTAGTTGTCGGAATTTAGGAAGCGAGGATGCCAGTCAAGTTGGAGTTGTAAAGGCAAACAAGTAAATAGTTGTTTGTTTTCTGCTTCATAAAGCTGAGGTACTTTTAAACCATGGTTTTGTGTATAATGCTTTTGTGACACGGACCTGGCAACCTGAGTAATTTTTGAGTTGCGCGTGTGTTTATTTCTCCACAATGGGTATGAAGTTGTGTCAGAGAGCCTGAGTGTGTGTGTGTGTGTGTGTGTGTGTGTGTGTGTGTGTGTGTGTTTGAGAGAGAGAGAGAGAGAGAGAGAGAGAGAGNGTGTGTGTGTGTGAGAGAGAGAGAGAGAGAGAGAGAGTGTGTGTGTGTGTGTGTGTGTGTGTGTGTGTGTGTGTGTGCTGGCTGCATGCTCTTTCTCCCGCCCTCTCTGAGAGCTCTGTTCAGCCCGACGGGGGGCGCCGCGGCTCCACTTTTTTTTTTTTTTTTTTTTTTTTTTTGAAAGTGCGGTGTGTGAAAAGAGAAGCCGCTTTTTTTTGTGGCGAAACTAAAAGCTCCCCAAAACCCGAAACTGACCAATGAATTAAAAAGCAACTTATTGGTGAGGTAAATAGCGGCGCGAGGTTTTAATTGAGCTTGGCAGGGACTCGTGGTGTTGGGGTAGTTTGGGGTAGTTGTGGGTGGTAGTTTGGGATGTTCGGATCTTCGCCGTGTCGCTAAGTTGCTTCGTGAGGGACGGCCGCTTTTTTTTTTTTTTTTTTTTTAGTTGTCGGTATTTAGGAAGCGAGGATGCCAGTCGAGTTGGAGTTGTAAAGGCAAACAAGTAAATAGTTGTTCGTTTTCTGCTTTATAAAGTTGAGGTACTTTGGAACCGTGGTTTTGAATTATTGTTGTGAATGGAGATATCATTTTCTAGACGAGAACTGAAAGGTTTTCATGTTCAGCGCTTTGCGAATGTCAGTGTTGTGTGAAACCGAAGCTAATAGTTTGAGGCCTAGCGCGGTAATAGCTAGGCCACAGTGTCTATAGAAAGCTAGGCAGCTAACGTTAGCATGAACTTAAAGCTTTGTCGGGCGTGTTATGAATTAGCGAGCTACGTTTCTGAGGAATATGTTTAGATGCTGTATTGTGGACCTGTGGATTTTAGTGTGAACTTTTATTAAAAGTGGTCTTAAACGAGTAGAACAAATTAAAATAGTGTATAAAATGCGGTGCCTTGCTAGCTAGCTCTCGGGCTAGTTTCAGCGCTAGCCCTTTAGCTTCACGGCTGTGTTTTGAACTGTTTGACTCGACCGTAAATGTGTTCCAGGTAGATCGGGTTTGTCGATGGTTTATTCTAGCGGTATAGGGTCCATGTTTTATTTTGGAAACGTATACTGTATTTAAAACGTGTTTTTGCAAAAAGTACGGGTCGTTCGCTCGCTGAACTTTTGTTTTCCCACCCATAGAGGCCAGTAGAGGACTGTGTGGAAAATTAGCGTTAAGCTTCCAGCGGCATGGAGTTCCCGCAACACCAGAAGCCGCCGGCGGACGGCAAGATCATCTACCCGCTCGGGGTGAAGGAGATCACGGACAAAATCAGCAACGATGAAGTGGTCAAACGGTTAAAGGTAAAAACGTTATGATCATCCTCTCCTTGTACTATCTGAATGTGTTACACTACACTACAGCTCTGTGCATTTGCTCATATACAGCTGGCAAACTGTCCATGTTTATAATGAACCTGTTTATCTGAAGGGATTTGCAGCTGAGGCTGAATCCAATCCAAGCAAATGGCTTGAAGCTTTAAACAGACATCTGGCCACTCTCACACTAAAGACTGCTGTATTAGAAAGACTGCTCCAGATCAGTTAGATCTGCTGACTGCTGTGTTTCCTCCTGTCAGCACTTAGGAAACAGCCATCAGATGTTCACTACTTTTTTCAATACTATGTGTTAAGTCTAACATTCAATACATAAAATACAATCTTTATAAAAATGAAATCTAGCACAATGTTAGTGTTGGATTATTCACACAGAAGTCAATCTGCATGTGCCAGATAAGGAATAAAACACACTTCAAGGCATACTATAATAGGAAAATAATCCACAACAGCCAGATGTGAAGCCGAAGACTGTCACTACCACTACGTTTATTATTTTTATATAGCAGTTGGTTTATTGGTTTATTCCTTTATACCAAAGTACTTTTCATGATATCACAATATTTGTATTTATTAATGAATGAATTTTCATGCTTTTTTTTTTAATTGTTCAGTTTAATGTTGTGGAACATCAGAGAGAGAAGTTAGTTCCTTGTGGATTATTTTCCTATAACTTGCGTTATAGCAGATTTACTGCAGATTTACAGAAAATTTACTGACACTTAAAAAGCGCTGACACTGGAGACTCCTTCCATGAATGTTCCAGAAAGCCTCACCATACAGATGTCACCTGATTACGTTTTTCTTTGTTAAGTAATCTTTGTGGAATTAATTTATTATTAGTCTTCGAATATGTGGAGTACTTTTGTGCAGCATCCACTATACAAGTCCCTGTGAAAACTGTTACTATAGAAACGTTAACGTGTTAGGACAGGAGCTTTAATAGAAACCTTTTGAATTACAATTGGAGCTGTCGTCTGACTACAGAAAAATGATCAGCACATTTTGACCGAGCAGAACTCATCAGTGCTGTAGCGTAATTAAGCAATATCTCACGAGCAAGAGTGCTGTTGTACTGCGTATCCGCTCTGCTGTGGTTTGGCTTATAGGGACGAGCCTGGTTGGCTCAGAACGTGTCAGAAGATGTGCATTATTTTTGTATAGCAGCACGGCTCAGGCAGTAGTTCCACCTGTAACATGAATAGGGCCTTTCGCACTGCTTTAGTTCCACAACTGAATTTACAGTAATACAGTACTGGGCGATTTTGCACAAACTATTTCCCAGTACCAATTAAAGGGTTGCATTCTCACTGACAGTGGGCACTAGGAAGTGACGTAACCCGGTCGACAGCGACGGTGTTCAACAACGAAAACGAAGAACAACGGAAACAACCGTCCTCCATCCTACACTGTGGAGCTGTGCACTTCAGCGTCCGTCCATCTATCGCAGTTCTTCATACTTGCGAAATAAGTTGACACTACAGTATGTTTACACGGCGTTTTAAATCATGGCGGGTGAAGCCGTTTTCGTACGCGTTTGGCCAATCAACATCTACTTACGTCACGGATAGTACCAGTTGTGCTGGTTGGACCCTGCTCTGAAGTAGGAGCTAATTTGGTTCTCGTAAAAGGCAGTCTGGTACTACAATCGCACCCAGTTCCGGAGGTGTGAAAACGCCAAAAAGTGGGTAGTTCCTTAATCAGTTCAGGTACTATGAAAAGGTTCCCGCAGTGCGAAAGGCCTTAATGATGGGTTAATATTAACACGCCTGTTCTAATGCGTTATTGTTTCTATAGTAACAGCTCAATCACAGGGGCTTGTAATAACCAGAATTTTAAAAAAAAAAAAGTGCCGTTTAACAAAGTAAAACGTATAATCTTAACCTTTTTTGTTAGGAGACATTTAATGAACATGTGTGGAAGGACATTTGTTTCTCACTACATGGTGTTGCAATTTAGATTGATATTTGAGAATGTCTGACACGCTACAAAGTATGTACTTATTTATTTTTTAAGTAATTGTTGGCAAATCACTGTGGTAAAAGTTTTGTATCGTTTCTTTGCTCCAGCAACAAAAATAGCTCCCAAAGAAGCCACAGCTGGTTGCCATGGTTACGCACAGTCTGACTGACAGCCGTAGTAAGCGTCGTCACGGTTTCAGTGTAAAGAGCTATTGCTGGAACACGCGGAGTGGTACAAGCAGTGAAACGTACCAGTGCTGCTGTACTAAATATCAGCGCTCTTGGAGCGCCGCTTGTCCAATCAAATCAGTGGAAGCTGTTGATGTTTTTAACTATTTAATAGAGCATAATTCATTATGATGCTTCCTGTGAGGAGACACTTATTTAGCGTATTTAACAGTCAGAGATAAAGCTGTTCCTTTTCTCACCACACTCCGTGGTTTCTTGGCTACATTGCTTTTGTCTGCATTGTTTCTGTAAGTTGTAACAGGGCCTAACTTTTTGTGTGGATGTTACGCAATGTTAAAATTAACTATAAAGTATGATGTTTTCTATGAATAAATAAAAATTGTTGTCTAATCGCTGTGGTGTAAGAGGAATAGAAAACATTTGGCTGTGCTTTGCAACAGGCCACAACACACCACCTCGTCACTGATCATTTTCCTCTTCTTAATGGGCAGAGTATACTTTTAAACAGACGTGAGAACACAGTGGTGTTTCATAACACGGACTTGAAGAGACAAACCAAAAAGTAATGCAGCTTAAGGTAATTTAACACTGCAGTAGTCTAGTGTCTAAGTTACTCTAATCACAGGATGATGTACAAGCAAGGAGGGAATTTTACTTAGCTAGCCAGCCAGCAAGGTTTGTATTATACTGGTTAGATAGCTTGCTGCTAACATGATTTTTACAGAGTTTTAACAGTGTTTTGTTTTGTTTTCACTCCGTGATGAGTTTATAGTCTGAAAATAACAGGTAAAATTACTTACCTGGTTTGTATTAGCTTCTCCTGATCTTCCCACTGCATGTAGAAAAGTGTATGGAAGTGTGGCGTATGAGCAAGAACCTGTTAACTGCGTAAATTATTTTTAATTTGTTAAGAAATGCGTGCACATTCTATTTCTATATTGTATTATATGATTTATAACTATATATATTATTTTGCTTGCTATACACTTGCATAACTGGATGGTACTGCGTTAAAGCTCTCTTCTTGTCGACTGATGATATGGTAAAGTGCGAACTAGATTTTGGCTTTTAACTGTGAAATGATACAATCCACACGCAAGCCTGTGTAGCTCATGATGTCGAATGGCTCACGAGCCAATACCGTCTTCATACAGACCTCTGTTAGTATTAGTGCCTGTGCAAGCAGCTGATGGCGAGTGTGGAAAGAGAACACACTGTAACCGTGCTACACCTGTGCTCGTGCTGTCTACCTTGGGGTTTCTGGCTACATATACATTTCCGCACCTCCTTTTCCAAGTCAAGGGTGGACAATGACTTTATGGCTAGACGTCTGACAACTTTGTCACCCACCTCGTCTCTTTGACTAAGTGCGACAGTCAATTTAGTGGAAATGTTTCTTAAGAATAAGCACCGGAGTTATGCTAGCAGTCAAGCTAGATAAACGTTGATGTCTTGCATTTAAAGGCATTTTTTCATGATCTTCTTGCTCATTGTGTATAAAAGAAATGGTAGTCTGTGTCATATATGTGTGTGGTGGTGTTTTTTTTTTTTTGTTTTTTTTTTAAATACCAAAATTGAGTTTGTCAGACACATACTTTGACATCGCTACTTTTAAGAAAATATAAATGAATATAAATTTAAATACAAACCAAAACCACATGGAAATTTTTTGTATAAGTTATTTTCAGTCTTTGCCTTGGCGCCTACCTGCAAAAATCACATCAGGTAAGGAGTGTATTTAACAAACGCAGCAATAAAGTCAGTCAGTCTACCTAGAACCTCACTCGCTACGTGGGATTTCTTCACACTTTGATAAAGTTACCTGTCATAGTACAGACAGACAGACGGCTAATTAATTCAGTTTGAGTTTTGGCTGTCCAAATATCAGCGATGCTGCATCACTGTCTGTCATCAAAACAGAGGAACACTTACAATCCCTTTCAACACTTATGGAATCGACACACTTGGAGGATGTTCATCCAGGGTTTTTTTTTTTTTTCATAGCAAATAAACAAATCAGATATGACACTAAACATTCTGGCTTTGTGAAACATACTTCAAATTAAATTACTTTAATTATTTAATTAATGGCATATTTTCTGATCAAGAAAAGAAAAAAATGATGGACTCATCAACAAAAATCTCAATTAGTCCTTTTTTTGTTTTATTTTTTTGTTTATTTGCTTTCATGACGGCGTGAGTTCTTTGAGGTCTGGGCTTCACGAATGAAAAACAATAATCTGGTTCCATCTTTTTCAAGTAGCGCTTGACAGATCAGCTTTGCAGGGTGGAGCTTTGTCATGGACCAATATTTTTTTAATTTTTTATTCCCACCATACATTTTCAGTGGGATTGATATCCAGACTGTTTGCTGGCGATGTCATTGAGTTGATGTGCCTTTCCTGAAGAAAAGCTTTAACACACTTTGCTCTGTGACGAGACGCATTATCATCCTGAAAAATGACTTCATCAAACAACCTATTTTCTAGCACTGGGATGAGAAAAGTGTCCAGAATGTCAGTATACACCTGTGCATTGACTGTTGAGGAAATGATTGCCGTCTCCCCGGCCCTTCACCTGACGTACAACATCGTATCGTAAATGAGTGGGGAAATTGGATTGTTTTCTTCAGGCAGTCAATTTATATGTTTCATTAGAAACGGCACCTTTTTCAGCATCGTCTCCATGGCCAGTACAGATTTCATCCAGTCTTCCACACTCCATGATTGTTTCTCTATAGCCCCCCTGTTTTCTTCTTTTTAGGTGTTAGTGCTGGTTTTCTTTTGTTTTTTTTATATGTAAATTCCATTTCATTCAGCTAATTTCTCACAGTTCTGTCACTAACATTGACTCTTATTTCCTCCTGTTGTTTTTTCATTTTTGTTGTAGTGCATTTTCTATTTAAGACATATTGCTTTGTGGTTTCTGTCCTGACACTTTGTGTGTTTATACTTGCACCAAAATTTTCGACACAGCTGACTGGGAACGACCAACATCTTTTGCCGCACTCCATGTTGAATTTCCTTCTTGAAGGAGTTTTCCAATCCAATCTGGACATTGTTTCAGTTGCCAACTCTCCTGTTGGGGCAATGTTTCCTTTCCTTTTATTAGCTAAGTCCAGCAGCTTGTTACGTTCTGTAAGCACTCTTTTAACTAATTTGTGTTTTTAGTCTCGTGCCAGTATTTGTTTCAGAAATGCAAATTACAAGTTGATTCCATAATTTTTTTTCTCAACATATTGATTCCCTCACATTATTTCCTCTACTTGAATGGGGGGGTGGTATAGGTATATTTCATGAACCAGAATGTTCAGCTATTTAAAAAAAAATAGTTTACACAGCATACACTAAACTAATAAACGATACTTCATTTTTTACGAGCCGCTAGGGTATTAAAAACGATCTCCAAGATCGCACTCTGTGCAGATAACAGCAGACAGAAGAGTAAAATGTTGTTATTATTAATGTTGTTTGATTAGATTAAGAAATCAGGATGGATGTAAGTGTGGAAAGAGATCAGTCGAGTGAAGAAACGGCGCTGAGATCACCATCCACAAACTGATGATCAGTGTTTCCTGTTGTAAACTTAGAATTCTTCACGAAACAGTCAGTCAAGAGGACATTCATCCAGTCCAATATTTACATCTTCATTAACCTTACTTAAGAAATTGAAGACCATCAGAAAAGTGCAAAAGAGAAAGATGTTTCAGTTCAGGAAACCTTGTAATTTTCACCAATATATAAAGTAGAAAATCTCATGTGATCTTATGAAGAGTTTTTGCAGGCTGGCACAGATTTGGATTTGTTTGTTTGTTCCGGTGTTGACACGGTATTAACTTTCCTCTTGCCTAGGTCTTAAATGGGTATTAAAAAGGATTTATTAGATTTAGCTATAGGTAGATTTAGGTATATGACTAGATGATATTGATTTTTCCCTGCTCACATTTTACCAAAACTAATTGTGAGTAATGATTTAATTGTCCAGATAGCCTAAAGAAGACAGGAAACCGAGCATTTCTACCATGGCAGGTAGAAGGGAAGGAGGGGAAGGTGTAATATTACCAGCTGTGCAGTTGGGAGATACTTGCCTAGTCGTCGTTAATATTTTGGAGATCTACACGACCTACCCCCTAAAAATCTACTAAGACGTCATTACACGTCATTTTTGAGGGGAAAAAAAGAAAAACCCAGTAGTACATTTTCAGTATAATCCAGTTACTAAACGGCTGTGTAATTTCTACATGGCCAACATTTGTCACTGCTGATCTGCTCAATGTGTTTAAATGCATCTGAGCACTGATGAGCACAGGAGAAGCATATTTATTAAAAGCATATTTAATTGCTTTCTAATCATCTTAACCATTAGCATCATATGTAAAGTGCTCGATCTGACACTGTTGTGAGCCTATTTAACATTTTAGGTCAGAATTGTTGCCCTTTGAAAATCTAAAGTGATGTTTTTACCATTTTCAGGCAAATTTTCTTGGCAGCATCCCTAATATTATAATTAATTCTTGTTATCTATATACATATCTCATGTCATACACTTGTTCTATAACTCTATACGTCGATGTTGAATTGCGGAGCTCCTACGCTAAATGTGTAAAGGTTGGCAGGTCTGGCAGTATAATACAATCTGAGTAAATTAGAGCTACAATAACTGAATAAGTGAATTTCATTGTGCTGTTTTTTTTTCACCCAGTTCTACGATGTAACTAACTAAAGGTATCGTACGTGTTATATGTGAGTGACAGGTGAAATTATCCTTGTGGACATGTGGTGCTTGTTTATGCAGTTATCCAGTCAGCCAGTCATAAGTGCATAACGTTCACATCAAACCTCAGAATGGGGAAAACGTGTGATCTCTGTGACTTTAACTGTGCTGTGACTGTTGGTGCCAGATGGGCTGGTTTGAGTATTTCAGAAACTGCTGATCTCCTGGGATTTTCACACACAGCAGTCTCTAAAGTTTGCACAGAAAAGGATTGTTGAGGTTTGTGTCTGCACTCATTCCCCTTTCAGGATTTACAATCTCGCTTCATAAACTGTGATGGTCCATGTGCTGCAATGTGCATTTAGTATACATGCTAATGTGAAAGCAGGACACAACAAGCAAGCAAGCATTTGGAGTGTGTTTGTGTGTGTGTGTGTGTGTGTGTGTGTTGTCCTGAAAGTTTATTTCTCAGTACAGTTTTATTTTACTGCCTTGTGTTAAACATCTTTTTCCCTTCAAGTGGAGCATAATATCCTCACTGCTGCATTCGGGGGGGAAAAAAAACAAACAAAAAAAACAACAACAACAACTGCTGCAGACTGGTACTGTAGCATTCTAGGGTACTGAACATGGCCAGGTTGCATTAGTCAGATTGAAAGTGAAAAGTCCTACTGAGCTGAGCCTCTGTTGAACCTGTTCAGCCTTGCCGGGCAGTGTGGCGTGTCTTAAACACTCCTGCCTCTTATGGAGATCAGTCAGTTCATTTTACTCTTCTTCTTTTCTTTTTTTTTTCCTTTTTTATTCAGCCATGTGTAATGTCCATCTATACTGAAGATTTCAGTCTTTTTCCTTTTTTTCCCCTCCTCAAAAAATTTAGTTTCCATTATAAAAAAACCCACCCCTTTTTTTTCAGTCGGTATCGTCGTCCAATACTTTGTTTCAAGACAGTGAGACAGATTTTGATCATATTTGATCTTCTAGAGATCAGATTTGAAAGATGTATATTTAATTATTATTTTTTTTCCGAATTATTATTTTTCGAATATTTGCCTGTAATGATATAAATCATGCAAACTCTCATTAACCATTTTTATTAAGAACACTACACTAATACTGGGTAAGGCCTCCCTCTGCTCTCAAAACAGCCTCAGTTCTTTGTAGCATGGATTCCACACGATGTTAGAAACATTCCTTTGAGAGTCTGGTCCATACTGATGTGATTGTGTCATGCAATTCCTGGATATTTTTTTCAGCTGCACTTTCATTCTGTGAATTATCATGCAGGGAGTGGCCATTAGAAGATGGATAAATTGTGGCAATGAAGGGATGCACATGGTCAGCAACAATACTCAAATAGGCTGAGGTATTCAAGTGATGATTGGTATTAACAGGTCCAGAGTGTGCCAAAAAAACATTCCCCACATCATTACACCATCTCCACCAGCCTGAACTGTTAACACAAGGCAGGTTGGGTCCATGGAGTCATGCTGTTGGTGCCAAATTCTGACTCTACCCTCTCTAAGTTCTGCTTTAGCAGAAATTGAGATTCATCAGACAAGGCTACATTTTTCTAGTGTTCAACTGTGCAGTTTTGGTGAGCCTGTGCCCACTGCAGCCTCAGCTTTCTGTTCTTGACTGATAGAAGGGAAACCTGACGGGGTCTTCTGCTGTTGTAGCCCATCCACCTCAATGTTTGAAAGAACATGCAGAATGTGCATACATGATTTTCTGCTTATCGCAATTGTACAGAGTGGTTAACCCCTTCACAACATGAAGCCAAGTCAACATCACTCTCAAGGAGGTAGGCGTATCATTGTCAAAGTCTACTATCAAGAGACGCCTTCATAAATGTAAAT
>CM074972.1:9313080-9345295 GCA_037577455.1 Pangasius macronema
TAAAAATGGAGGTACTTTGCTGAAAATGGCTGTAATATATTTCTTTTGTGTGTACAAAATTATATACATCACACAGACCACTCACTGTGCACAGGGCAGAATATCTCTCCAGCTTTCCAAAAAATAATCATTTAAACACTTTTATTAATATTGTAAAGCATGCATTCATTACACATTTTCATCATTCTTAAATGATCATTCTCATCTGTTAATTTGTTGTATATGGGTATTGTGATAAATTGCTCTTTAAAGGATCAATCCCATTNTTGTCCATGAACTTTTCTGATTTTCCTGGAAGGTAACAGCCTCAAAAACTCAAGTAAATCAGATAAAATTCTTATTGCAAGGCTACTGTTGTACAATTTTTTGATTTGGGAAAGACGGCACTTTGCTTTGAAGTTGGCTTGCTTACTCAGTCACACTCAGTAGAATATAGAAAGATGTTTTGTTATTAGTGAATTTTTCCAGCAGCATGCCCACTTCCGGGTTTTAACTGAATGTAAATACAAAAATGGATAAGAACGTTTTGACACTAAACAGATACAAATACAGATAATGGCATTGTGTTATACCCCTAGTTCACATACTGTTTTATTTACGTCTTTGCACAAAAGACCAATTTAAGTATTTGTATCTACCTAGAGCAATGATGGAGAAGAGCGATTAGCTGTTGTAAAGCTGTTGGCTAAACTCTTTGGAGCGAAAGATTCAGAACTGGCCACCCAAAATCGCCCACTCTGGCAATGCTTTCTTGGAAGGTAAAGCTCAGAACGTATTTTGATTTTATTTTACTTTTGTTTGCAAGTGTTCCGTGTATTGAATATGTTTCTCTCTAAGGTTTAATGATATCCATGTGCCTGTGAGACTGGAGTGTGTGAAGTTTGCCAGCCACTGCCTCATGAACCATCCAGACTTGGCTAAGGACCTTACAGGTGTGTCTCAGTGTGTGCTCATGAGCATGCTTGTGTGTTATTGCATGATATTGCATTTTTTCCCCACTCTTTTTTTTTTCCCTAGAACTCACTATGATTTAACTTTTTCTCATCACCAGAGTACTTGAAGGTAAGGTCACATGACCCTGAAGAGGCAATCCGGCATGATGTCATTGTGACTATCATCAACGCTGGGAAGAAGGACCTGAACCTGGTGAACGACCAGCTGCTGGGCTTTGTCCGAGAGAGAATGCTGGACAAGAGGGTGGGTCTTATTTCTGCATGACAGTTAGACCATTACCAGGTCAGCAGTTGTGTTAATGCTGTCTAGTTTCCCCAGGTAGGAACGTGGTTGTTTCTGCTACTAAGTGGTGGGGCATTATGTCTCCAGTTTGTCCATCCACCTGTTTTTAGAGCGATATCTCGAGAATATGAGTGGTTGAATGTTTGTAGCAAGTTCACAGCAAGGTCGAATGTCTGAAATAGTCTTTCTTTCAGTAGCATCTTTCCTGTTTGATATATATTTTAAGGGTATGTCTGGAAGGTATACAAATAAGTAACAATAAGGACTAGACTTTGGTGCCATCCCCATTGACGCTGTTGGCGTTGTTCTACTTCTTTTAGCAATGGAAGACAATTATTTTTGAATAAAAAATACTTTTATTTTTACTTTTTACTTTTGTATTTTTTATTGCTTAATTTAGAATTAAAGAACAATAGCAATGGATCTCACACAGTATCACAAGCAAAGAAGGAGTGCAGCTACATCAGTACGTGGTTAAAAAAAAAGCAGTCAAAATAAGAGTATAAAGCAGTAGAACTTGATGCCAGTGGCATCGACAGGGATGCCTCTGCCACCACCACCAAGTCTAATCATTCTTCTTACTAATTTGTAAATTTATAAATTTTGCCTAAATCTTGTTCCCAGAATAAAGAATAAAAACTCGTGTTCACTGCTTAACCAGTCAGTTTAAATAAAGATCCATTACCTTCCACTGCAGGAGAGAAATGGAAACTTAATTTGGTATATTAAGGACGTAAGTTTGTTTTATCTTTGACGTATTTCATGACTGGCTTGTGTGTCTGCAGTGGCGTGTTCGTAAGGAGGCGATGATGGGTTTGGCGCAGCTGTATAAGAAGTACTGCCTGCATCATGAGGCCGGCAAAGAATCAGCTCAGAAAATAAGCTGGATCAAAGACAAACTGCTGCATATATACTACCAGAACAGCATTGATGACAAGTAAGTTGCTGCCGAATGCACACAGACGTGTTGTGTGAAGACTAAAATCATATTAAAGATGCTTCCTTTTTCAGTGGTTTGGTTGTTTTTGATACATTAATAGTGAACATATCTGCATTTACCTGTCTAACTAATCCATCAACCGCCATATTAATGTTTAACTTTGTGTGTGTGTGTGTGTGTGACACACACACACACACACACACCTCCAACGACCACCTTTTCTAGAAACGTGTCAAATACCAAGGAGTGTCAAACCTCACTGAGGAGAAGATGAAGTGTTTATATTACCTTTATGCCTGCCTGGACGCCAATGCCGTCAAGTGAGTCAGAAACAAGATGATATTACTCATTACTCCTTTCATCTGATATTAGCAGTTTCCATGCTGGGGAAACTGTTGCTCATGTGTTAAAGGTTTATCATAACTTACCATCATCCTGTCTGTGTGTGTATGATAGAGCTCTAAATGAGATGTGGAAGTGTCAGAACATGCTGAGAGGGCTGGTGAGGGAACTTCTGGACCTGCATAAGCTGCCCACGGTGTGAAAGTTACTTCCTGTATATTTCCTGGACTGTTGAAATGCTATTAGGACTTTCAAGTTTTAAATTGTTGTGCGTGTTACTGTCCGTCTAAATATGTACATTTATTTGTTCTGTGTCTGCAGTGACTTCGCTTATGTTGTCGGTACAAACCTTTCGAATACTGGTAACGGTCATTCATTTGTCTATACGTGTGCGTGGTGGAAGTCGATAAACTTGAGAGATTTTCAATAAATCTGCATGCAGTAGTTGACAATTGTCTGCTTGAGGCAAAGCTCTAAAAACATGCAAATTCCTGTAGATATTCAGAATAGTGCCCTGGTACTAAGTAATGGAAATGATTGCGCTCTCGCTCTTGCATTCTTTCTCTCTCTCTCTCTCTCTCTCTCTCTCTCTCTCTCTCTCTCTCTCTGTGTGTGTCTCTTAGACGGACTGGGTCCCTTTCGAGTCCTGAAGTACTTTTTCAAATTAGTCCAAAACCCACTTCTAGAGAAGCTGCGCCTGCAGCTGGAACAGCTTATCAGCCCAACCTGCTCTTGCAAACAGGCCGAGCAGTGTGTGGTGAGTGCAACACCAGTCAGAGACGAACCCGGCAACCTAGTGACCAACAAGACATGTCCCTCTCATACAAAGTATAGAAAACTGCTGAACTGGATTTTCATTTCATTTGATTCAGTGTCCCTAGACATATTAAAAAGTGCAAGGTTTTGTATTTTACCAAACAATACTCTAATACATTAATACATTAATAAATAAATGTTTGCTTCATTTAAAGATGATTTGGCCCTGTTAACATTTAAGATTTTTTATAGAAATTTGTAGCAAATGCAATTTAAATAAATATTCAATCCTATAAACATCTAAAGATTATTGAAAACCCATATGAGCCTATTAGAAGGTGCAAATTAGGTCATGGTTAATTGTTAAGCACATCAGCATATTTAACTGAACTGCACTTGAATACTATAGGTCTGCATAATTTTACTGACCCCCCTTCTTCTTTACAGAGAGAGATAACACGCAAGCTGACGTACCCCAAGCAACCTACAAACCCCTTCCTGGAGATGGTGAAGTTTCTGCTGGAGAGAATTGCACCAGTGCACATCGACTCCGAGGCCATCAGGTATACCTGCGTGGTCGGATGTCAGTTTTACACTCTGCTAGCTTTTTGGGGAGCTCAACTAGTTAACCTCTAGATGAAGTACAATGTTGTTAAACAAATGTGTAGTGTATAGTACACTCTGCTTTAAATTGTGAGTTAAGTGGTAATCTGTGTGGTCAAACCAGTTTATCATTATATTTGTATTTATTAGTTTATATTAGAAGAAGAATGGTGCTGGGGTAAAAAACTGGTCAATGACCTCTCTCTTTTTTTTTTTTTTATTCTTCTATAAAATAACATCCATTTACACACTCACTCTTCATTCAGTGCTAGACTCTTCAGAGCAGACTGGAAGTGGAAAGCAAACCACATTTAGAGGTATAGCGTAGCAAATAGGATATCATTAGAATGTCTGCATGGTTTTCTGAGCAAGCAGAGCTAAAAGAAAATAAGGAGACATTGTCAGGGAGCAAGATAGGAATCACTTAAATGTGCTCAGCTGTTTTGTAATTCACCAGTTCTGAACTCTCAGGGACCCACAGTCCTGCATAGCTGAAATTTTTCCATACTCCCAGCACACTCAGTCTGACTGTTGGGTCCAGTTAACTGTTAAAATGGACCAGGAAAACTTGAGATTGTGCAGTGCAGTTTGCTTCCAGACTGAATTTGCGAGCCCTAATCGACTAAGTGGTTGGTTTTATTTTTTTATTTTATTTTTTTTTTGGATGTGAGACACCTACTGTTGACAAGACCTAACTACAAGTACTATAACCTCCTCCTGGCTATTGCAGTAACGGTCATTGTTTTGCGCATGTAGTGCCCTGGTGAAGCTTTTAAATAAGTCAATCGAAGGCACTGCTGATGATGAAGATGAGGGAGTTACTCCTGACACTGCCATCCGTGCTGGACTGGAATTACTCAAGGTGAGCAAACACACATAACCATGTAACTAATTGTTTTGTATAGTCAGCCCTGTTACAGTTTACAATTCATTTGGCACATAAATGATTGCGTGATTTAGTAAAAAAAATAAGCTTTTTTTATTAAGGAATTTTTGTATTTGCATTATTGTGTTTATTGTTTTAGTTTATTATTTTAATAAAGAAGTTGTTCAGGGCAATGATTTGGCAACTCAAAGTAAAATTAGCTGCTTTTCCTGGTGCTGGCTCCTGTACTCATCATTTGAGGTGCCTGACCACTTCTGGCATTTTGAGCTTGAAAGTAGTTAGAGCAGTGGCAAGTACAGATTTTTACAAATGTGTGTGTTATCCCTCAGAATTTTGTCAAATTAAATACATAAAGACATGTTTAACAACATTCTCTACATGCAAATTGTCTCCTGCTCTCAGGTTTTGTCTTTCACCCACCCCACATCATTCCACTCCGCTGAGACCTACGAGTCTCTTCTGCAGTGTCTCAAAATGGAGGATGATAAAGTGGCAGAGGCTGCCATTCAAATCTTCAGAAACACAGGCCAGAAGATCGAGAGCGAGCTGCCACAGATCAGATCGTATGGAAACACTTTTCATGTATTTGTAGGCATAACTTAGACTTTTTGCTACCCTTTGTAGTAAACAGTGTTTTATATGATTCATCTCCTCTAGGGTTTATAAGATTAGTCTTGTTCTGTCACTTGTATAGTGTTGAATTTTTAATATTAACTCCCCCCCTGTCTATCTTTAGGACCCTTATTCCCATACTTCACCAGAAAGCCAAGCGAGGGACCCCACACCAAGCCAAACAGGCGGTGCACTGCATCCACGCAATCTTCCACAACAAAGAAGTCCAGCTGGCTCAGATATTTGAGGTAGATTTGAAACAGTCTCTCTCAAAACTTTACCGCTAGGCTTGAATGCGAAACGTACACTCACTGTCCGCTAATAGGAACACCCGTACACCTGCTGATTAATGCAGTTATCCAATCAGCCAATCACGTGGCAGCAAAATAGTGCATAAAATCAATCAGATACAGGTCAAAGCTTCAGTTAATGTTCACATCAAACATTAAAATGGGCGGCAAAAGTGTGATCTCTGTGACTTTCCCAGGGGATAAGCAGTTTCCGAAATACTCAAACCAGTCTGGCATCAACATCCGTGCCACAGTTAAAGTCACAGAGGCATAGGAGAGGTGTTCCTATTAAAGTGGGTGTTGAGTGTATTTTCTGATGTACTAATCACCAGCATATTAATGTTACGACCTCTCTTTTTCCCTGTTCCACCATGTCCCTGTAGCCGTTGTCTCGTAGTCTGAACGCCGATGTCCCGGAGCAGCTGATCACTCCTCTTGTCTCTTTGGGTCATATCTCCATGCTTGCTCCAGATCAGTTTGCCTCACCCATGAAGTCCATTGTAGCCAACTTCATTGTAAAAGATCTGCTGATGAATGACAGAGTGAGTGCATAAGGGTTTCTTTTTTTGCCTTAACCATGTTTCTAAATGGTGCTAAAATTCTCTCTCTTATTTTCTGTTAGTCTGTGGGCAGTAAGAACGGTAGACTGTGGACAACCGATGATGAAGTTTCCCCTGAAGTGTTGGCAAAGGTGCGTTTAGCATTTTACAGGATGCGGACCACTAAAACCTTACAGTTGTGATGCTTGTCATGTCTAAAGCCAACTGTCTGTTCCAGGTTCAAGCCATTAAGCTGTTGGTGCGATGGTTGTTAGGGATGAAGAATAACCAGTCTAAATCAGCTAACTCCACTCTCAGACTGCTCTCTGCCATCGACCAGTCGCTCCCTCTGGATTGTCTTGTCTTTTTCTAGACCATCCGTTTCAAGTCCCCAGTGACGATACGTGTCCCTTGACAAAATATACTCTTATGTTCTGTTCATGGTTTCAGTGTTGGATTCTTTGTGATACTAAAGAAAGCAAAATAAAATACAATTGAGAATAAATTGCAATTAAATGCTTCATAGGCTTCAATATGCACCTGAGAAGAACCAGGTATATTAGATCATTATATATTAGATATATGTAAGATTGTTGGATGTGTTTGGTTGACTTCACATGTTTCGAGAAAGCTTTAGCTTGTTAGCCTTCACCCTCCCTTTTTGGAAGCTAGTGCAGGCTGATGGGTGGGAATTGGTGAATTACCAAACTGTCTAGAAAATGGGGTAAAAAAAAATTTGCCTCGACCTCTTTGGTTTAAAATTGCCCATGTCTCCGTCTACGCAGCAAGTCGGATATGTCTCGGCTAAGGCTGGCAGCAGGCAGCGCCATTTTGAAACTGGCACAGGAACCCTGCTACCATGACATCATCACACCAGAACAGTTCCAGCTCTGTGGACTTGTCATTAATGTGAGTTTTACACATGAGCCCGCACACACACACACACACACACACACACACACACGCACACGCTGTGTGTACACGTCACGTTCGGTTGTACGTATGTATACAGGTGTGAAATTTTACCATTTTAGAGAAAAGAGTGTCCTTGAGTGCTACCAGGTTCGTCAGATATTTGCTCAGAAGCTACACATGGCTCTGGTGAAGTTGCTGTTGCCCCTGGAGTATATGGCCGTGTTTGCCCTGTGTGCTAAAGACCCGGTTAAAGAGAGACGTGCCCACGCCAGACAGTGCCTACTGAAAAACATTAGTGTCCGTAGGGAATACATCAAACAGAATCCCATGGCACAGGGTAAGCATGCATATACACACTACCCGCTCACTTTAATAGGAACATTTGTACACCTGCTCATTTATGCAGTTATCCAGTCAGTCAGTCATGTGGGAGCAGCACTATGCATTTATTCATTTATGCAGAAAAGCAAGCTAGATTTTATCACGTGGACATTTTTTCCCAAAACAGTAAGCCAACGTTCACAAGCCAGGTGGGGAAAAAATAATTACACCTTATAACTCAGTAACATGTAGAATCGCCTTTAGAAGCAATTACTTGACGTAAACGTTTTCAGAAGTAGTTGATCAGTCTCACATCATTCTGCAGTAATTTTGGCCCACTCTTCTTTACAGCATCGCTCCAGTTCATTGATGTTTGAGGGCTTTTGTTTATACACAGCTCTCTCAAAAGCTCATCACAGCATCTTAATGGGGTTGAGGTCTGGACTTTGACTTGGCCAATGTAATGCCTGGATTTTTTTCATTAGCTATTGAGATGTTGATTCGCTGGTGTGCTTTGGATCATTGTCCTATTGTATGACCCAATTTTGGCCCAGAGAAGGGGCTTTTTCATAATCACACTTCATGAAAGCCATACTTGTTCATTTTTTTCTGATTGTCCTGTCATGAACATAAATATTTAAAGTGCTTACAGAGGCCTGTAGGTCACGAGATGTAGCTCTTGGGTTTTTCTTTATATCACTGAGCATGAACCAGTCTGACCTTGGACTGACTTGGCTGGGACTCCCGCTCCTGGGAAGCATTCTCCTGTTCTGAACGCTCTCCATTTGTAAACAGTCCTCACTGTAGAATGGTGAACTTCCGATTGCTTGGAGATGGCCTTACATCCCTTCCCAGATTGATGAGCAGCAACAGTTGCTTCTCTGAGGTCGTAGCTGATGCTCTTTCTTCTTGGCATGATGCAGACGTGCACCTGATTGCTCCAGAACACCAAACTGCCAAAAGCTCTGCTTTAATAGAGGCAGTCACGCTTCTTGATAATCTTGTGCATGTCATTAGTAAAACCTGGCTGCTAATTACTCTCTTAGTCATTTAATCATAAAAGTAGGAAGGGTGTACTTATTTTTTCCCCACCTGGTTTATAAATGTTGTTTTTACTTTTTGGGAAAAAATTACTACCTNGTCACCTGAGGTTATTTGTTTGTTTAAACAAGTTTATGAGGACCGCATAATTGTTAGGCCCTGATAAGTAAAAACGTAGACTTTTAGGAGAGAGTACTGTCTTTTTCCCCATGACTGTATTTAACTATAACTGGTATTAAAAGGTACAGGTGTACAAAGAATGTAGAGGTCATAAAATGTACTTTTGCGGAAAGGCCAGATGTGTGTTTTAAAAGCAAGTTAAAGCAGTATGCTGCTTGAAAACACTTGACAAAGGAATTTAATAACACTAGTGCCAACTATACTAAAGACAGGGCTCTGATTTAAGTATTAAATTCTGCTGCTTAGATTTATTTATACATTTCTGTGGCTTGTCAGTAAGTGGAAATGGGCGATTTGTGCATGTTGGTGATAAATTGGAAACGAGTCGTGACGTGCACTGTGAATTAATTATCCGACTACAATATAAATAACAAAGATCATCGTTCCCTTCTAATAGAGACATGTCGAAACTCTTCCACACAACCCCCAAAAATACTTCACAAACTCAGATTTGTGATAAATATAAGGGAATATTTCCTTTAGAGGCATGAGCTTTGGCATAACAGGGTGAGTCCCTGGAGGGGGAGAAAAAAATCACACAAACATTCTTCATCATTAAATAAAATCCTGCACTGTACAAACCAGGACACGCGAGTTTGCAGCTCGAGTTTCGTATTTAAGTCGCATGAAAACAGACTGCAGACTTGGCTTGCAAATCGTCCTTTATGATTCCCAGCTTGACTTGGACTCGTCAGTGGTAACTTGTGAGCAGTAAGTCTGTTCATGGTTACCCGGATACGGTGTGTCTTAGGGGCCGTTTACACGACAACCTGTTTGAGTACATCGTTGTCGTGTAAACGGAGCCTTAAAGTTACAGAAAAAGTATTTTTATTTGCGTGTATGTAGTAGCTTTATTTTGTTTGTTTATTTTGGACTACAGCCTCTCCTGCGACGCCACATCTGTAGCCTCAGATACCTGTTTGTCACTGACAGGAGTGGAGTCCAGTGTGGTCTTCTGAGTTTGATTGTTTTATTGTTCATAGTTATTTTTTGTTTAAAGACAAAAAAAGATTTAAAAGATGTCAAGGCCAAATAGGGATCATCACGTTGGGCCTTAATGTTTGTGTTTGTGTGTGTGTGTGTGTGTGTGTGTGTGTGTGTGTGTAAGTAAAAATGTGTAGTATCAAAGCAAAGGACTTTTTGAAGCAAAGGACTACTATGAAATTTTATGTTCTTTACTGTTCTTTTTTGTCGCCATACAGTTAAAGTTCCCATATACTCCTTGTGTAGATTCTGTTGAGTTAAGACTTGACTTAAAGACTCGTGACTTTATTTTACTTGTGAACATCTAATGGTGCATGCTCTTATAGCACATCTCATAACTACTCTTATCCAAATAACGCACAAAATAAACACAAAAGTACCCCTTATATAGTAACTGAATTTGAATAAACATGCTCCAATGAACACACTTCTGGTTTAAGTATTTTGTATAAAAAGTATAGTAAATTTTGCCGATTGGGTTTTCTTACATTTGTTTGTGCCTCTGCATGATGTCAGCTCTATCAGTCACGGTTGAGTGATTTTCTTATGGAAAGGTTATGTATGCCCTAGTCCCTGACCAACATTAGTGTTGAGTTGTCCTCTCGTGGACTGCAAAAGAGTTCAGTGTCATAGAGCATCTTATTCCATTCACACCGACATGCATCCTGGGTGATCGGATCACACGTGGACAGGTGAGAGACACAGCCGTTCACACCTGGCATTATTAGTGCTTCTCCAGTGACCACGTGTGATCAGATTTCATGCACCGTTTCCGCTGGAGAAAGGCTCTCGCACACAATTACTGTCAGTCTTTGACTGCGTATATTTTCAAGCAGAAATGTCCTGCAAAAGGACATAGTACCTGACAAAGTTTGTAAAACTAGTATTCCGGTCGATTGTTTTGAATCTTTACTTACTCTCTACTCATGACAAACAAAGCTTTTAAAAGCAGCTGCTTTCACCTCTGCCGTTACAGCATTGCCTTTATTCATGGATAGCAGCAGAGAGCGATTTCCAAATACTGTCACAATGATCGTGTATTTTAGGTCCATCAGGTGGTCCTTTGTCACTATCCGGGACTCGAGATGAATTTGCGTTCACTCTACAAATTGTGTTGTGGCTATATGCGTCCCAGACTACCTCCAAATGTGGTTTGCGGAGTTTGAGACGCATTTGACCCCATTTGCGGAGTGGTGTCAAAAAGCGCTGTCCACTCAAGATCAGATCACCCAGGATGCATATTTACGCCAGGTGTAAATGGGACCATTGTTGCAGACAGATGAACTATATTTTCACTAGTATATACCAATAAATTAGATAATATTACAACTTCTTTTGAATACACTGGGGGAAAAGTAAACATACCTCTCATTCTCCCTCTTCTTCTCCAGAGAAGCTTCTGTCCCTTTTGCCGGAGTATGTTGTGCCGTATATGATCCACTTGCTGGCACATGACCCAGACTTCACAAAACCACAGGACTTTGAACAGCTCAGAGACATCAAAGAGTGAGTGTCTCCCACACGCTTCCATGTACAGAGATTATAGAGATGTGTGTTTGCTGTGCCGGGCTGATTTTCTGCCCCTTCTTAGTTGCAGAGGTGTGGTGTGTTGTTTTAACCTTGTTCTCGCTGACTCTTTCTGACTCTCTCTGACTTTTTAACCAGGTGTCTGTGGTTCATGTTGGAGGTGCTGATGACGAAGAATGAGAATAACAGTCATTCGTTCCTAAGGAAGATGGTGGAGAACATTAAACAGACAAAAGATGCTCAAGCACCTGATGATCCAAAGGCCAATGAGGTCAGTGAGCTTTCTTTTATACACCTAAATGTTTCGTGTTAAAATGTTCACCTCAGTTTTGTTTTGAAATCGTTTTAATTTTGCTCCTCTTTATCGTCAATAGAAACTGTACATCGTTTGTGATGTGGCACTGTTCGTCATCACAAATAAGAGTACTTCCTGTCACTTGGATTCACCCAAAGACCCTGTGCTGCCCATTAAGTTCTTCACTCCACCTGATAAGGTATTGGTTTCTTCTTAATTCAACAGAAATGCATAAGTTTGGGAACTTCATTCAAAAAATAAATATACATATGTGTGTGTATGATGTCTTTACACAACGTAACTCTGTAGTCAGGGAGATCGCAAATTCAAACTCTGACAATGCCAGAGTCGTCTGTGACCGGGAGTCCAAGAGAGCAAAATCGGCCTTTCTTTCTGGGTGGGAACGATGGCATACTCTCAGCGCAGCGCTAGCCAACTGTGGACGTCAGTGAGTTTGTGTGAGGAAGGGGGCAGCTAGATCTGAGTCTGATGCAGCATGAGAAGTAGTTCAGTGCAGTGGCTTGCTTCACATGTTTCAGAGGACGATGTTCCCTCGTCTCTCCCCACAGAAGTGCTGGCTAGTGGGTAGGAGCTGCTAAATGACCAAACTGGGGTAAAAGCACAATAACCCTTTTTGCCCTTCTCCCTGTAGGACTTCATCAATGATAAGGACTATCTCTCTGCGGAGGCCAGAAATGTCCTGCTCACTGGAAAAATTCAGGTGAGCTCCAGAGGTTGAACAGTCCTGTCCTGTACAACACGCTGAGACCGCTATTAGCTTATAATTCTAAGGTTCTAGCTGGTGTTTTTGACAGATGTGTTATTTAAATGCTATTGAATATATGTTTAGTTTTACACCTTTTTTTTCCAAGACTAGTAAAAAAGTGAAATAAAAACATAATACAACGTCAAAGTGTAACACAAGATATTTTATTCACGGTGTCCTGTCTGATTACATCAAAAAAGTAGAATCTATGTTGGCTTGCTATTATTTATTGATTTTTACTAATGAATGTACTGATTTGTGTGATCTACAGCAACAGCCAAAGCAGACAGGCGTGTTGGGAGCAGTGAACAAGCCTTTAGTGGTCACAACAGTACGCAGACCGTATACTAAAACCACGGTTTCCAACAGCGGAAGCAATACCAGCACCAACTCCCAGCCCATTTCTCCAGCAACTCCTAAGAGCAAGTATGGGACTGTCATTTATTTTCAGCTATACTGAAGCATATGTTTAACATATTAGCGATTAACATATTGAGCTGATTGTGTAATTTCATTGAGCCATTTGCATTAAAAAAAAAACAACAACAACCTCTTCTCTGAATTTCTTCCTCTAAATTCCCTGCACTCAAGATTACGTAGTCTTCGTCCTCGTTCTCTCTTACTTCTCTTAGGCGTCTAACAGTTTCGAGACGGTGGAAAGAAGGTGAGCTTATTCAGAAAGTGCAGGAGAACCAAGAGTCACAAAATGCATACGTTATTTGGAATATTTTCTCTCTTTTATCCTTGAAATAGGCTGACAGTGCGAATACTATGAGATGTTTTGACCCTTTTTTTCCCCCACATTAAATGTATTTAAATTGTTGAGAAAAGGATGGATAATCAATATCCACAGTGTCTGATGGTTTAGCTGAAGCTTTCCACCCCTATAAAACATCTGGCTATTGGCTGTGATTGAAAATTACTTCAGCGGTGAAAAAAAGGAGCATCCATGAATTGTTCAGAACTGCAGACTCTGACGGTCGCTTGTCTCTCTGTGAATGGACTGTTTGGGTACAAGGATGGGATTTTACAGGAGTATTTCTATGAACATGACATCAAATTGTGTCATGTTCGAGACTCGGACCCACGACCTTCAGGTTCACCTTCGGGTTACAGGTCTGAGACTCTAACCAGCCAGAACTGAGAATGATTATCGTATGACAAATCCATGCTACTTCTACCCTACATATTTTCATACTTATTTTGTAAGTATTACATGTGACATCAGTTACATGACCCATCTAAATTTAGAGATTTTGTATATGGGATCACTAACAGTTATAGAGCTCTTCTGCTTTTCTCTGGAGTTGGTCTTCTATTTTTAAGGAGCAACAGTACACAGGCAAAATAGAAACAGTGCACCCATCAGAAATGGCGCCACACTCGTCATCGTTGCTCGCTCACTGTGCTTGCTGTCAGGGGAAGGTGCTGGAGTCGAGTGAACATTTTTCTGCATTGTTTTCTAAATACCCACATTTTGAAATTTGGTGTGTCATCACAGCAAATTTGGTGTTAATCATTTGTAAAGTCTTAGTGTTCAGCTTAATTTGATATGTGCAGACACGCTGTAATACAGCTGTATAAAGCATTTGAGTCAGGAAAGGTAATTGATGTCGAATCATCTTTGCTGAATAGCGACTGAAACACTACATTTCCCTCAATCTCCCTGTTTGTACTCATTCATCAGTGTGTGTGTGTGTGTGTGTGTGTGTGTGTGTGTGTGTGTTTCAGGCTGATTCAGCTGATTTATTGGTGTCTTCTGTTTTTATATTTTTTTCTTTCTCGATCTCTCAGGAGGAAGCAACAACACCGGCTCAGGCGAGCGGGAGAAAGCGGAATGCTCCAGCGTCTGATGGTACAGAGAACAGCGTGGCCTCGAACCCTGTTGCAGCATCACAGCCTCCCCCTAACAAACCTCGCCGAGGCAGACCCCCAAAAAACCCAGCAGCAGCAGCCAATAAAGAGAAAGAGGTCGCAACTACACCTGGGAGTGGAGCCGGGCGGGGCAGAAAGAGGGCAACACCCTCTCAGGATCCCACCTCAACAGCCTCAGCTGAGCCAATCAGTGGCAAGGTACCAAAACAACAGAAAGAAACAGATTCCAAGCGGGCAGGACAACAGAGGCAGATTGACCTGCAAAGGTAAATCATAGCCATTTTGCTTACTAGTGCAGTTTCAGGTTTCCTTTTTGATTAGGTTTAGTTTTACTGTTCATTTAAATGGATTTTTAAACCAGTCGTTGATGACATTTTAAGTTGGCCATTGAAAGTAAGTATGACTAACTGTGATTGTGGCTGCAGGTACCTTTTCCCAAAAGCAGCAAGGCTAGCTAAACCAGATGAAAGTGTGTTCAGGCACAAACCCCAGCATCAGCTAGCATATGGAAGTGAAGGAGAAACGGAGAGAGATCTGGAATCGAGCCCAGACTGCTTTCTTTCTCTCACTCAGTTAGTAGAGGATCAGGGTAAACCCAGCAGCTCTGAACACCCAAGCCACAGACAAGGAGAAACTGTCCATGGAGCAGGACAGGTGCAGCTGGCAGTGAGTTTCAGACAGGTTACAAGATGTAGAAGCAAAATGACAAACAGGCAGTCACCCAAAGTTGCTTAACAATTAGCATTCAGTAAAGGCTTTAATTAGCATTGCGATTGATGCATTAGCATTGCTTCTGTCATGAGAATGAAATGTGTTGTATATGTGAAGATGCTCATGTACATCTCTCTCTCTGTCTCTCTCTCTCTGTCTCTCTCCCTCCCTCCATAGGTAAAGCGACGGTCTACAAAAGCCCGGCTGTATAGCCTTACTGCCCAACAGATGCCCCGTTACACACTCAAACACTCTTTTGCTTCTGACGTGAACTGCACACACACAATTCTACACACACATACTTGAAAACAGAAGTGTGTGAGTACACACATTCACACACCACCTGAACTGTTCCGCAACCCTCAACTTTAGACAAATGAGGATTGAGATGTTTCGATTCTGTTGAGCGTTACAATACACAGACATAACACTGTTCCCTCTTATGATGTTTAATTTCTTCTTTAACACTGTCTGGAGCCATTTTTAAAAATGAGTATTTGGAAGTAAAAGACAGTTTTAATCTACTATACCATTGCTTATTAAATGCCTGGAAAGATCTGTTGCTTCCTGTGCATTCTCTCCTGCTCTGCTGGACTTTTCCAGTCTGTCCAGCCCGTCAGAATAACGGTCCGTTCTGTGCGACACGGATGTGTTCAGTGATGGGGAACATGTGTAATGGTTACTGTAATAATACGATTTAAGATCTGCATCCCCTATATTACCACGGGGAAAGAAACAGACCTGGTCTGAGATCAGCAGATGTCCCATTGTCTTTTGAAATCCCAAATCTGTATATGAAGTTGAATCTATGAAATCCTGCTCTCTTGTTGCAGATGTGGCATTTCTATACTTGTGTACGTGGTTTTAGGTTCAAAGCAGTAGACAAGTCTTTCATGTTTCTTCGACTGCATTGTATGCAAGTTCAGAACTTGTAGTTAAGTACCTTGATTTAATCAAACCTGGCAGAGAAAATATTTGCCTTTTTTATCCTGTTTTGTACAAAGCATAAAAATGCAAGAATTGGGCTTCTCGTACTCTCTCCTCCCAGTTCAGAGGAGTGAGTGATGCTGTAGAATTTTTATACAGTTAATTTTGAACTGAGAAATGTTCAGATGCAGCAGCTATTGTTCTGCATTCAAAACAAACTAATGATTTGAAATTGTTAATGGTTTTTGTTTTCTTTTTTACTGTTTTTCATTACTTTAGGATGGGTCTGTTTTATCCCTAGTTTTACTTAACAAATTCTTTGTCCGTTAAAAACAATGAATTACAAACCTACACACACACCTTTCATTTTTCAAGCATTTTTTTATTCAAAGAAATGATAGTTTCACAATAAATAACCATGCTTGTACAGATTGCTTAAATTTCTTTTCTTTTTTTCCACTTCCTAACAGAGAAGAGATGCCCCCCTTTAGCTGTTTCTTCGTGCAATATTGAACATGGTCATTACTACAGGAAGACAGACTTTTTTTGTTTTTGTTTGTTTTCATACAAAACAGAAACCAAGCCATCAATGGTGCACTGAGAGGATGGCCAATACTTAAAGAAAGGGACTTGGCATTATGTACAAGGGAAGGGAGGTTTTGTGTGTGTGTGTGTGTGTGCACGCTCAAGAGTGAGATTGGTTCAGCTGGTTGGGTTTTTTTTTTTTTCTTTTCCTCTCGTTTGTTTTTTTCCAAGCATGGGAAGGTGGGTGGATGCTGCTAATTGAAGGATTCAAAGATGGGTTGAGAATTCAACATTCCGCTCCAGCACATTCAGTGTGTAGCTAATCTTTTCTTTGAAGACTAAAAGGCAACAAAAATAATCTGATAATGGTAAAAATGGTATTTAATATATGTACTGACAGTCATTCTNTGCTGATCTTTCAAACCCAAAAATCAAATCTGAGCCATCTTTATTCCCTAGAGCAGTCTTGTTGTCATGTCTGATTACATCACATTAGATCATTATGGGTAATTGATACAGCCTCCAAGAGATATCATCTGTTAAGAAAATTTACTGAAATGAGACATAAATCTGGCTTCAGAACCATTCGGCAACATGAACGGGGTCCAGTTACTGATGCCTCACTTTGCATTTCTTGGCATTACTGGTTAAACAGGTTTTGACATTGGTGCAAAAGAAAAGAATCGAATTTCATAAGAGAAATGCGTTTCAGCGCCTCAAAGACGATTTAGAGCTGCAAAAAAAAAAAAAAGGGAATATCAGAAAAGGCAACATGAGTGTACACTCACCCAAAGGTGAAGAACACTGAGAGAAAGTTAATTATATATATGGCTAAATAAATTAAAACAAAATCATACTCCATCCTTTCATTCCCCCAGTTCCAGGACTTGAATATTGTTCAAGCAACTACTAAAAATTCAGAAATCAAATGTTGGATATTAAGCAGTAATATCACACCATGTCATCTGGCCAGTTTTTTGATGCTTATGCGTAAATGTTATAGTTTTATGAAAACTGTGATGGCTGTTTAATCTTGAAGGGTCTTGACCTGATTCTTCCTCCCTAGCAAATCCAAGAAACATACGTTTTTACAGTGTGCAGTTAGAAAAACTAACACTTCCTTCCCCTTCTTCTTTATCCTGAATGTACACAAACATTTAATATACCTATTTACACCATCATTCTTTTTCACCTGTGCAAGCAGCTGTCTTTCTTGTGGAGCGTCTAAAGTGGCAGTCATACAGGCTTCCCTTCGTTTGGTTCTTTTTGGAAATGGACCACAAGTGTGAGAGAAGGGTGAGAAGAAAGGTGGAGCAATAACTGCACAGTCATACGGCAGCAGGGTCAGAATCAGTTCATGACGAGGCAGTTTCATGCTTCATCACGTAATTTGGCTCAAGCTAGTGAGTAATTTGAATGACTTGCATTAGCACTGGGGACGTAACACTTCCGTCACCGTGATCCCTCATGACACACACATTGTTTTTTTTGGAGCAGATTTTAAAACCTGGATAAAACCAGGCCAATTGTATTCTGTTACAGTGAGCAGATCTCAATACATGCTTGGATTGGGGGGGAGTGGGAGTGGGGGGTGGATTGTGAAATTGTGGCCTAAAGATGATGAGTGAAGTTTTAGTTGCTAAGCAAAAGTTCTGTTGCCGTCTCCACATCCCACGACTTCGAAGACAAAGCTACTATTACTGCGTTCTGCAATCAAAAAAAAGAGAGAGATTAAAAATGTTATAATCTTGATGTACCTTATCAGGCATTGCTGAAACAAACTGCAGTGCGTTTATGTTGTCTTCACACCACAGTTCTCCATTATGATTGGTCAGGAGGAGGTGTTGAGTTTTCTGTACAGTCTTAATTCTCGTTTATAATCTATACAGTGCAGGCAACAATACAAATCATAGGCTTAGTTATTTTTCTTCTCAATATAATTCTTCCTGTGCCTATTTTAACAGGACTAGACAATATACAAGGAATAAAACACTTAGTGGTATGCAGTTATAGGAAATATACCGTATCATTAATTGGGTGGTGTGATGCAACCTGTTACTACTCCAAAGTTAATTTAAAAAAAAAAAGCAACAGCATGTCCAACTTATATTCCACTTATATTCCTCTTATAGCACAGCAATTTGACTTTTAGTTTTTTAAATTACAAACATGATATCATGCTGTTATCCATGTATAGTTGCATTTAATGTGGTGGAATTCTGATAGTTCCTGTTATCACTTGCATTATAGCAGCTATAAACAGTAATTCCCTCAGCTTCTCTTGAGGTTAAGCACAAAAAAGCAGCGTGGTGAGAAAAACATTCTAGTCCTGAACACTTCCTCAGGCACAGCTTTACCTTGGACTGTTACAAAGTTCTGACACTGGAGACTCCTTCCATAAATCTACAACTTCTCCTCACAGGAAACAATTAAGGATGGGTTTTTTTTTTATTAAAAAGGGTTGCCAGGGTCTCTATATTACACCAAACTGGGCTAGTTTAGAAATACACCACGACCACCAAGATCTTCTTTACAGCAAATAATCAGAATTAGATCTATTAGATTTCTGCAAACAAAGGCAAAGTGTAAGCACAGATAAGTGCAGCTATGATGTACAGAGCCATTTCTATAATAAGATTTATTGCAAAGATTGTGAAAGGTAAAGGGGAATTATGGAGTGGATAACGTCCCTACATCAGAAATGCATGTGCTTCACATGCAAAGGCTGAGAAAAACTCTCCCTTTTCCAACATCTGAATTTTGGGCTTTGGGCTAATTTCAGGCCTTTTTTCTTTGTGGTGGTTGAGATGTAGTGGGGCTGGAAATTTTGCTGAAACCTGGCAACCCTGGCTAATGATATTACATCACCTAGGCGTGCCTCACTGGCGATGGGAAACACCCACTGTATCGGGTGAACAAAGGTATGTCTAAAACCACTCAAAACAAGCTGCTAGACTGTGTGCTGGATGATTATGTTGTCAACTCTCAACTGTCTAGTACTATATTAGCCTACAGCTCTAAAGATTCACTACATAATATTCTAGGTGATAGCCTCAAACAAAATTAAAGTCGAGAGGCTATCTCATTATTAATATCATCCTGGCCTATCGAAATCTAAAATTTTAACAGACTTCTCACTGACATTCACATATTTTCTTTACTTAAAAAAAAAAAAAAAAAGGACAAAAAAATTCCCCTCAGCGAAATCATAATGAAAATGGGGTGACTTGAATACTCAGATTTGCAATGCAGCTTTTACATTTGCTAAAGCACATAAATGATCACTGTAAAAATCCCACCATGGACAGTTTTGAAGTTAGTTCAAGTACTTACTTTGTCAAAGCCCATGGCACAGAGTTTGTCTATTTTGCGTGTGTATTCAGGACTAGAGACGGGAGCGCCAGCGTAAACGTGAGACCACAGCCGAGCGGTCTGTTTGAACATCTCAGGATTCTGTTTATACTGAAAAACCAAAGTACAGAATGTAATGTAAACCCCACAGAGTTTATCACAGACAATAATTGTGCATAGATTTTTCTTCCCCCCTTGTTACTTATTAGCACACAGTGTAAATTAATAGCCGGGGCTGACAGACACCAGAGACTAAACAACGTCTACACACAAGCTTATATGAAGACTCATTTTCACTCCACCACAAAAGATGCTTAACTGGCTAACAGATCCACCCAGTACATTATTAAATTATCCCTCACACACACACCCACCTGATTGGCTACTACAGCGTCCTGAGGGTCATCGGGCTCGGCTGCAGCTAGTAAAGCCTGTAGTGAGAGCAAAACTGTGCGCAGAGTCATCGCTGCAGCCCTGCACAGAGTGAAGAGGTATGGATCTTTCAGTTCACTTTTTTTTTTTTTTGGTATAGGAATCCCTCAAAAGGTAAAGAAAATAAAAAATACTCCACCCTGGAACACATTAAAACATGATGATATAGAAATATTTGTGATGTGCTTAGCAATTCTAATGCTAATTTGGAAGAATAGAAGTATTGGAGACAGCAAATGCTCGACTCAAAGCTATAGAATCCAATGTAGCTATAACAGTTTTTTAATGTTATGGCAGAGACTCAGCCTGGTTACAGTGACTACAGCACAGTGGTGTTGGATGCTGGGGCTGTGGAACCTGATCTGTTTGAGTAGAAGTGTACAGATGAGGAGGTAAGAGAGCCGGACAGACTGAAGTACTAAAGTGCTGCTGCACTGCTCTCTTCAGGTAGAGATGACACGAGGGCTAAATCCCACTGGTGCTACTATCAGCAGCTAGTAGAACAGCATTGTGTGTAATGGAGAAAAACTGTTAACTAAAGTGAAAATAGACCAACATGTCGAGGTTCAAACTATATATATATAAAAAAAGTCAGTTTTGGGCACCGCTGAAGATCACATGTTAACAGGGTTAGGAAGGTTACTTTAAAAATGTATTGCGTTACAGTTACAAATTACTTCACAAAAAAAATGTAATCAGTAGCACAATCCTAGTATCAAAATATGGCAGTAATGTAAATCTGATTACTTTTGGATTACTTCAAGGTCAATAAAGTCAAGAGAAAAGACATATGAACAACATCACAGCAGCATTTCAGAGAACAACTTTAGAGTCTCAACTGAAGTTAGGATGGAGATGAGAAGTGACAGTGGAGCACATATCTGCAAGGGAAGTGACCCATCGGAAATATTAATCTTCATAATTTTGCGATGTGATCTTAGACGCTTTGTTATACAGTATGTCCTTACTAAACACGTCAAAGATTTGAGTCAGCAAAAAAAAAATCCAGTTCTTTGTACATCCTTTGTACAACATTAACTAATGTTAATAAGTACAACACAACATTAAAACAGTCTACACCATCTACGTGTACATTAGGCTATTTCAAAACACATACTGATCAAAGATGTGATCTTTCTTCATTTCACTGATCGAGATTGAGGGGTTGAGGGAGTTCCCCTTACTGGCTTTGACAGCAGGCATCCCGTGTACCGGGAATGGATGGAGTAGGGAAAGAAAAAGTGAAATGTACTGTTAATGTGGCACAGTTAGTAGAATATTGGTAATGGGGAGAAAAAAAAGGAATTAAGAGAGGATCAGAAGCTGAAAAAGACACAGAGATGATGTACACTATACGCTAGTTCCTCCTGATCGCGTGTCCACTGTTTTGGGCTTACAAAGAGCACAATTGAGCACAAGGCAGCTTATGAAAACAGATGTGTGTGCCACATTCCATTGTGCACGTGTGGCTATTCAATAACCTGTGACCTTGTTAGCATGAACACTACGCCCATGTGCCACTCAGCAGGGGCAGTACCATAAGAATGTGTCTTGTATGATGCTTATCGTGGCCAAATTCAAAGATAGCACAGTATACATAAGGGGTAATCAAGGGATCGTAGTTTAGTGACTCTAAACATGAACCACAGCTTCTGTACAATTAAAACAGAAATGTTGAACAATAACTGAACAGAGGAGCAGGCGTTTATTCTCCACTTTAAATTCAAAAACAGACATCTCATCTGTTCAGAGTCTGTGGCACTAGTCAAAATGGATAACTTCAATAAACTCATTAAGAATTACACATTAAAAGCTGCCGTCACTGTTTGTTTATCTGGGCCTTCGTAAGGATAAGAATGTTGCGTAGCTGAATAGCGTGTGGATATTAAACACGTTCTGTAATTTGGGTTGTGAATGCTCAGATATCACAAGTTGTTTTCTATTTGCCAGTCCAGCTCGTGCTCTCCCTAACAGATTAACAAACCAATAATAACCTTGTTTTCTTTTTGGCATCAACAGAGACACAATATTCGTTATTTTGCCTCTGTACTCCATCACAAAGGATCTGAAATGAAGCAGTCAAGATGTGATTGAAGTGTAGACTTTCAGCTTTAATTCAAGAGGTTTCACAAAAATATTGCATTAACCATTGAGCAATTACTGCCTTTTTTTTAGTCCCCCATTCTCACAGGTTCAAAAGTAATTGGACAATTGACTGATGAGCAGTTTCATGGCCAGGTGTGGCCAGCTTCCTCCTTATTTCATGACAAATTAAGGAGATTAAAGGTCTGGAGTTGTCTGTTCATGGGAACTCTAAATATGTGGTCCAAAAGGGGTGGCGATGCAAGTGAAGGACACAACTGTAGATTTTACACAACAGACGACGGCTGTTTGCAAAATATGCAAAGTCAAGGAAATGAATTTGCTCAACCACCAAGAACATACTCCAAAAAGTGTGACAAAATCAACTTAAACACAGAAGCACATGTGAACGGCACCACAGCCAGAAACAGCTAAAGCAAACAAATCCGTTTGTTTATGAGAAAGCCAGTAAGGGCTGGGAAGACTGGGATCACTGATACCCTGACAGTTCACCTGGGCAGGGCTAGAATACCCATTCAATCAAAAATGAGACTTTTAAGTGACTTCATCCTCGTTATGACTTATCGAAGTGATCTTGTTGGATACTTTTCTTTAAAAAACAAAAAAGATAAAGAGTACTATCCATGCCTGCTTTCCTGTTAGACATAATCCTTTACATTTTGTTCTCCACCGCTAGGCTAATGGATAAAGGCGATGCTATAACAGCTTTTTTTTTGTCATTTCATCTCCCATCGATTTATAAATATGCTATTAGACCAGGCAATCAAAACGTTTGCCCATACGGGTATGTGACGTAGGAATTACAGAACATTTCTACCTGAAAACAAATTCAGCGGAAGACTGATGTAATAAATATGTGAAATCACTTGAAATCTGATCACAAGTGGTCACTGGAGACGCCTTCATAATGCCAGGTGTGAACAGCTCTGTGTTTCGGCTGTCCACTTGTGGTTGGATCACTTGAGATAGATATTAATATCAGGTGTGAACAGAGACTTAAAAAAAAAAAAAAAACCTTGAAAGATAATTGTGATGATAGCGTGGATCATGAACCAGCTTGAAAAAAACATCATGGTGGTATATTTTTGACACCCCTACCTGTGGCATAGATCATTCTCAACAAACGCAACATATTCGTGTAGCTACACTGCAGGAAGTCATTTTGATAGTTAAATTTAACCTTAGTAACCTAATTCAACCCCAGGCGATGTGTGCTAGTGTTAGTTAGCTAACCATATTAGTTACATCACTCAGTACAAAAGCTGGCTCTATTTTAAACCACTATGCTAACCTATTCTGAATATGACGCCAGGCGATATTACTTTTCACCTTCATTCTGGTGTACAGATTAAAATGCATTTCCTCTTTTAAAAGCCAAATACTGTATTAAAGTGAGGTCTATGTTGTATGCATGGATCTTTCAGTGCGATGACCATGCATACATCGTGATTATGATACAGAGACTGTTTATCTCTCATGGGAATCAAAATTACTATACATCCTCCAGCAAATTAGAGGATTTGACCTTTTTGCCTCCTTTTTTATTTGTTTAATTTTTTTTAAATAAACAAGGATGTGCAAAGAGACTTTTTCCTTTCAAGTGTGTTTCGAAATGTTCCATTAAACCTGTGATACCGTGACATTATTGTGACTGTAACACAATACAAGCACATATGATCAGCCACAACTCACCACTGGTCTTTCAGAATGTCCAAACATATTGCCCCAGTAACCGAGCTTATATTGGGATGCCAAATCTTTGTAATAAACCGCACCTGAAAGTAAAATGACAAGAATGAATTGTTACTCGGATGCAGCAAATTCCATAACAATATCTTGCAATAAGGGAAAGACTTATGACCAAACTTATGCAATCCAATAACACGATTTCAGATAAAGAAACTGCTTGCTATGGTGCATTTCTGTAGAAGGTGTGACATGGCCTACAGACTGCATATATCAAAATATCTGAAGACAGACTTGTTAAAAGGATGACTCTTAGCCTTCAGTACTTTATGAGAACAACGTAGAAAAACCAGTTTCTCTGATATTTGCCTGATGCGTGTGTTTATTACAGTTCTGGCTACCTGGGTTTAAAAAACCTTACCATATCTATAAGGGATGTGTTTACTAAGGCTGGTATACTGATCTATCAATAGCATGACTGGTAAATTTATCTCCTTATCATCTTTTTTAATGAAACTTGTACACTCTTCCACAAAAGTTCCATCTCGAACCCTTAAATGGTTATTTGGTTTGTCCTTCTATGGAAGCCCTTAAAGGAAAAATCCACCCTGAATGACTCGTTGACTGCGGTGAAGATCACATGTTAATTATAATCAATAAAATTCTGAGAATCTCCTGATAGTGGCAATCCCTCACTTCATCTCTACGTAGAGACCAATGCAGCGGAGCTTTAATCTGTCCAGCTCTCTTACCATCTGTACCCACTGCTCAAATGGATCAGCTTCCAAAACTGCAACTTTTATGCTAATACCACCATCAACGCCATCATGCTCGGCATCTCCTAGACACCTAATTAGCCGGGCCAAGGCTTTGCCGTAACTCAACACAACCGCGTCATATTTAAGCGATATCGCACAAGCAAGAGTGCGGTCTTACTGAATGCCGCGCTGAAATTCAGTACAACAGCACCATTGAGAGTGTGGTATTGCTTTTCATACAACAGTTCTATAAACAAGAATTTGGTATCACGTAACTGACGTTTCATACACAATATTACCAAATATTTTCTTTACTTTTGTTCCGTCAAACGAAATAGTTCCCAAACAGCTGGATAGATCGTTGCATGTTGCCATAAAACACACAGTCTGACCAACAGCCCGCAGTAAGTGTAGTAACGGTTTCAGCGTAACAAACTATTGCTGGAATTGGAATTTTATATAACGGACACAGACAAGTGGAGTGATACAAACAGTGAAACTTCTCAATGCTGTTATACTAAAAATCAGCACTCATGGAACATCACTGGACCAATCAAATTATTGGACCATATCGTTGTTTTTTCTCCTATTAAATCCTTCTGTGATAACAGCGTGGCAGACAACCACTGACTTCTCATGGAAAAAAAAAATACAGCACCAACCAACACATCACAAATATTTCTATACAAACATATTTAACGTGTTTCATGGTGTTGATTTCCTTTAAATGTTCTATGCAGTACCCTTTCATAAACAACCCCTTTAGAAAGCTAGGTCCAGGAACCTTTCCTTCTTGAGGTGTACAATGACTGTGTGCAGTGAGGCTGTTAAACATGACTGTTACCTTCGGCGGATTGAACGGATACGTCTCTGGGATCTTGATTTCGAGCTGATACCTGCCACCTAAAACACAAATTCACTGTGAGGTGTTTATATACTCATCCCAGGTATTCAGGAAAATAGAAAAGAGAGTCCTCACCTTCATATGGTGTGTCCGGAGGTCCTGCAATCTCCCCTTTTAACTCTGTGAAATTTTCATCCACCAGGTCCACCTTAATCTGATTTTTACTCGTCTGTTAAGAAGAAGAGAGTACTGAGTAAGGCAGAAGTGAAACTAAATGAAGACAATCAGTGTCCTTTCTGTTGAGAGGTTATTTAAACTGATGTGGTTCTTATGCTGATCATCAGGATAGTAAAAATCTTTTAAATGATGTACTTATGACACTTTAAAGGCCATATTTACAGGTAGCTCTGTAACAGAACCAGGACAAAGACTCTGGCCTGTCTGAGCACAGATGTCTGCTGTACTTAAAGAGCAGCTAACCTAGCGAGCTGACAAGTTAGAGCAGTCATGTAGTTCTCTTTTACTGTTTTTAAATGTTGTGTATTTAAATTATTTTAAACTGAAACAGATAAGAATGTCGTTTCTCCTGGGGCAGGTGATAGCACGGCTGCTAATGTTTTGACAGACGGCTAACTGGCTAATGGATGCGCGCGCGCGCCCTTGTCAAAATTAGCATGTCTCTGCCATAGTTAGCTGATACTCAGAGCTACATAAAGTAATTTAAAGTTGTTGTCAATTTATTCAACGTTATGACGATATGTTTGTAAAAACACTTATTATTTGGCGCAAACAGCTATGGAATTTGCTTAACACGTTACTGACATTTGGAAAGCTAACTAGCTAACTAGCTTTTTGCTGAGGTTTCAGGAGTAAGCCGAGTTAGCCAGAGCAGCTGGCCGTTAGCTGTGTCCCAGTGTATTTTTCCACGATAATTAAAGAATAAATGCGGATGTCAAACCTCTTCACTTTTGAGAACTTCTTTAAACTCCCGTTTGATTCTCTGCACGGCGATGTTGGCCATGTCGGTGTGTTTGCAGCGCCGGGTTTCGCAGCAGTGTTCACTCGGGCCTGCAGTCCGCAAAGCCTGCACTAACACTCTCTCTTTCTCTCACTCTCTTCACTTCTTTCCCCTTTTCAATAAAACCTGCAATACCTCTGTTTTTTTCCCCCACACAAACAGCGAGGCCCACACAATGCACAGTGAGAGTCTGGAAAACGAGCGTAGAGTGGAGAATATTTGCGTTTTCAGGTGGCGATATGAACACGCTTTCCCTCTCCCATATGTACACGCTTCTAATAACGCCACAGTTATATCATGTGGTGTGAGCTACAGTTATGCAGGGCTACAGCGGATTACTTAGTTTCACTAGCAGCCTAGTGTGATTGAACTGCTTTAAACTGAAGTGTAAAAAATGTATACTATTTATACCGCTGCTGAATTCTCAGTTCTGATTGGTCAGAAGGTGTTTATATAGTTAATTTTCTGTAACAACAGCTCTGAGAGTAGTTCCGGCTGCAAGGCAAATCACACGGTTATATTAATGCTCTGCTTCGTTTCTATTTACCCATACACCCATATGTGGGCTTTCCCCAAACTTTTATAGATTGTCTCTGTGTCCTGCAGCATTACGGTTTCCCTTCTCTAGAACTAAGAGGCCCAAACCTGTTCCAGCATGAGAAGTCTGGAAAGGGGTGTTCAACAAGCACCTGATTGTTCAGGTGTCCACAAAACTTTTGGTGATATAGTGTATATTTGTATGGCGGACAATCTACATAAACTGAGCCTAGTAAAGAAAAATGCATAGGTGGAGACTGGTCAGAATGCCCATGCTGACCCCTCTTCACTGCTGAATGCACCTACAATGGGGATCAGAACTGGACCATGGAGCAATGGAAGAAGGTGGCCTGGTCTGATGAATCATGTTTTCTTTTACATCATGTGGAACGGCCGGGTGCGTGTGCATCGCTTACCTGGGGAAGAGATGGCATCAGGACACAATATGGGAAGAAGGCAAGCTGGCGGAGGCAGTGTGATGCTCTGGGCAATGTTCTGCTGGGAAACCTTGGGTTCTGGCATTCATACACCAAGTACACTCCTTCATGGCAACAGTATTCCCTAATGGCAGAGGCCTCTTTCAGCAGGATAATGTGCCCTGCCACACTGTAAAAATGGTTCAGGAATGGTTTGAGGAACATGACAAAGAGTTCAAGGTGTTGACTTTGCCACCAAATTCCCCAAATTCTCAATCGGATCAAGCATCTGTGGGATGTGCTGGACAAACAAGTCCAATCCATGGAGGCCCCATCTCACAACTTACAGGACAGATACCACAGCACACCTTCAGAGGTCTTGTGGAGTCCATGCCTCAATGGGTCAAAGCTGTTTTAGCGGCATAAGAGGAACCTGCACAGGTGGTTAGGCAGGTGGTTTTAATGTTATGACTGATCAGTGCATGTTTATTTAACACTTATGTGTTAAATAGTGTCAGAGCATACTTACTGTAACAATCAATATGTTTTCTTCTGTTGGAAGTATTATCAGCAATTGTGTGCTTTCAATAGTTTGGGGAAGAATCACATATGGATGTGATGGTCAGGTTGCCATATAGTGTATCGTGATGTATAGTTGGTCCAGTCAAGCTGTACTAAAGGCTTAAAGGGAATATGGTGCAGAGCTGTGTGTCATAAGTGTCTTCAGATAAGTGGGTAAAACTGGTAGAGAATCATTGTATTGAATTGTAATTGTAATGAATTACCACTACTAATCATCAAGTTATAAATTAAGCTGGAAAATAATCTACCAGCTGGCAAAAATGTTTTACCAATTTGGCCAGCTTGGCCTGTGTTTTGGCAGCTGGTAGCTGGTCAGACTAAGCTGGATTTTTCAGTAGGGTGGAGTGTGTGTGAACTTGATCGCACCATTTTAACAACCTGAAAATTATGCTGCCACTGTTTAGATGGCAACAGTCAGCTAGCTAACAATGTTCTCTGCATACACTCACTGTCCACTTTATTAGGAACACCTGTACATTCATGCTGTTGTCTAATCAGCCAGTCATGTGGCAGCAGTGCAATGCTCAATATGCTGCAATATTCACATCAAACATCAGAATGAAAAAAGTGTGATTTCTGTGATTTTGATTGTGTCATGGATGTTGGTACCAGGTGGACTCGTTTGAGAATTTCATAAACTGCTCATCTCCTGTGATTTTCACACACAACAGTTTCTAGAGTTTACACAGAATGGTGTGAAAAACAAAGAACAATTAGTGAGCAACAATTCTGTGGGTGGAAATGCCTTGTTAATAAGAGAGGCCAGAGGAAAATGGCCAGTTTGGTTTGAGCTGCCAGGAAGAATATAGTAATTCATATAATCACTCTTTACAACCATGGTCAGCAGAAAAGCATCTCAGCAGGTACAAAACATCAACCTTTGAAGTGGATAAGCCACAACAACAGAAGACCACATTGGGTTCCACTCCTGTCAGCCAAGTACAGGAATCTGAGGCTATCATGGGCACAGGCTCACCCAAACTGGACAAATGAAGATTAGAAAAAAAAAAGGTCTTTTTCCAGTCTTCAATTGTCCAGTTTCAGTGAGTCTGTGCCCATGATAGCCTCTGATTCTAGTTCTTGTTCAATGGATTTGAAATGAAGCAATCAATATGTGATTGAAGTGTAGACTTTCAGCTTTAATTCAAGAGGTTTAACAAAAATATTGCATTAACTGTTTAGGAATTACAGCCATTTTTAAAAATAGTGCCTCCATTTTCACAGGCTCAAAAGTAATTGGACAAACTAACATGAAACATAATCCTTTGCAGTCAATGACTGCCTGAAGTCTGGAACTCATGGGCATCACCAAATGCTGAGTTTCCTCTCCTGAGATGATTTGCCAGGCCTTTACTGCAACTGTACTATGAAGCACCGTCCTATCAGTTTTGTAACGTGACTGAATTTGAGTAGAATGTATAGCTGTATACACTTCAGAATTCACCCTGCTACTTCTATCAGCAGTCACATCATCAATAAACACCAGTGACCCATATACCTATGCCATAACACTTCCTCCACCATGTTTGACAGATGATGTGGTTTGCTATGGATCATGAGCCCCTCCTTTCCTTCTCCATACTCTTCCCATCATTCTGGTACAAGTAAATATTGGTTTCATCTGTCCAAAGAATCTTGTTGCTGAACTGGGCAGGGTTTTTTCTTAGATGTTTTCAAATTCTCTAATCTGGCCTTTCTGTTCTTGAGTGTTACCAGGGGTTGCATCTTGAGGTAAACTTTCTGTATTTACATTCATGAAGGTGTCTGTTGATTGTAGATTGTAGACAATGTTACGCCTACCTCCTCAAGAGTGTTCTTGACTTGGGGTTTTTCTTCACCAAGGAAAGAATTATGCAATCATATACCTTCGTTGTCTTCCATGGTCTTCCAGGCCTTTTGGTGCTACTGAGCTCTCCAGTGCTTTCCTTCTTTTTAAGAATGTACCAAATTGTTGTTTTGGCCACTCCTAATGTTTCTAATGTGTGACTAATGTTATCTCTCTGATAAATCTGTTTTGTTTTTTAGCCTAATGATGGCCTCCTTCACTTGCATTGACACCTCTTTGGACTGCATATAGTTCCCATAAACAGCCACCAAATGCAAATTCAACACTTGGAATCAACTCCAGACTTTTTATCTCCTTACTTTGTAATGCTTATCAGTCCAACTAGCTATCAGCTTATCAGCTAATCCAAACTGCTTATCAGTTCAACCACGTTTGAGCCTGTAAAATGGCTGTAATTCCTAAATGGTTAATTCAATATTTTTGTTAAACTCATTACTATAAATAATAATGTCTTCCAGATAGGGAGTGGCACAGGCAGGGTGCAGATGGAGGATTCTGTCCATGAGTTGCTGGAACGTCACTGGGGCTCCAAACAACCCAAAAGGAAGGGTCACGAATTGTTGTAAACTAAACGGACTGGAAAAGGCTGTTTTATGACAAGATATTGGAGTCAAGGGGATCTGCTAATATACATTTATCAAATCCAGTGTTGAATACAAGCGAGCCGCACCTAACTGATTGAGCAGTTTATTGTCGGGGCATTGGATATACGTCATATTAAAACACCGCGTCAACTTTTCTCAAGTCCACACAGAACCAGACCAAACCATCTTGGTAAACAAGACCACCGGACTGGACTAGTCACTGTAGGACTCCTCAATTACCCCCATATCGAGCATGACCATGAGCTCCTCCCCCACCACTTGTTTTTTGTGTTTGGCCAAATGAGAGAGGCAGCTGCGTACCACTACCCCTCAGGGCAATTCAGTGTGGTGTTCTGAGATTAGTGTGACCAAGTAGAGGCAAAAACACATCAGAAAATTCCACTTGCAGCTTGGCAACCTCAGTGAATTGGAATGGTGAGAGGTGGCCTCCACAAGGAAGCAGGGTGGATTAAGCCACCCCTTTTAGATTCACCTCTGGTCCTATATTATCCCTCTCCTGATTGACTGTCACCAAAGCCATGGGGACCTCCTGTCTCCATGGTTTAAGGGGATTGAGCTGGTATATCTGCCACATCCTACCGCTATCTGTTCGCTTTACCTCATGGGTGACGTCTCCCGACTTGCCATGTAACCTTGAAGGGCCCTTACCACCTGACAAGCAACTTTGCACTTGATGTGGGTAATAATATGAGCACTTTATCTCCCTGTGAATACTCACGTAGCTGAGCGCCCCTATTATACAGCAGGGATTGACATTCTTGCACCTGTAGCAAATTCTCCTGTGTTAATTACCCCAGTGTGTGGAGTTTTGCTCTCAGGTCAAGAACATACCGGATTTCACTCTTGATCTTGCTCTCCGAAGGTCCCTCCTCCCAATTTTCTCTGACAATAAGAGTTTGTATAGCTTGTGAAGGGTGCATGATATAAATGTGGTGCCCTGATCAGTCAGGATCTCTTTCGGGATCCCAACCAGGGAGGTAATTTTAAAGAGTGCCAACACTGCATGCTGAGATGTTGCGAAGAGGCACAGCCATGAGATGGTTCAGTGTTTTGTCCTGACCTAACTGCCCCACCATAAGATTATGATGAGCAGCCTGGAATAACATATCCCAACAGTTATTTGGGACCAATAACTGGGTCGTTTCTTCTTTTGTCTGAGTGTCCTGCATCGCTTGGTATAACTGATAATCTTAAATAACCATAAAATAGGGGAAAGAGAGCGCAACGTTGGGATGAACCCACTGACCATCAATTACTTTCACTTGATCAAAGGAGTGCTTGAGAGATTTGTCTCGTGTCTGCTCCAAGAGGATACCCCCAAGGGGAATTCCCCCACCTTCCATGTCTTCCTGACATGGAGCTGACGTTGACGGCCCAGGCAATGCCTCCCCAGCCAATTCTGTGCATATCCCACACAGTGCTATACTGTTGCAGGGCCCATCCACTCACATTCCCCTTAACAACATCTAAAAATGCTGGCCAATTTGCTCTCAAATCAGTGAATGGGTGTGCCGAGGACCAACTATCACCTCTATTTTATGTTTTTTTTTCCTGGAATTGGTTAGTGATGGCCACTGGGGGGTATTCATGCACATCCCCATGCACATACCTCACTTTCACCCAGTGTGCTGTACCCAATGGCTCACCAAACCAGACTTTTGTGAATTGAAGTTTGGTTACAGCCCAAATCCACCAATGCATGGTATGTACCCCCTTGAATACTCACTGGTATACTGTAGTGAAGTGAAGTGAAGTGAAGTGAAGTG
>CM074972.1:9345395-9355980 GCA_037577455.1 Pangasius macronema
ATCCAGGCTCATGAGACCATCAGAAATCAACTGAACACCTTTATTTGTGAATCCTGATACATTCACTCATTTGGTGGGAAAAAATGTTTTGTGAAATAACAAAACACAAAAATAAATATGTATAATAATATATCCTATATGTTTGACAATATAGGAAAAAAGATCAAGTAAAGTGACATGTGGCCATGTATGGTGACCCATACAATTAACATACATTTAACCCATCCAAGTGCGCACACACACACACACCCAGAAACAGGGGGAACAGTTTGGGGACCAGTGCCTTGCTCAAGGGTCTCACCTCAGTCATGGTATTGAGGGTGGAAGAGAGCTCTGGTCATTCACTCCCCCCACCTNAAGGGACTCACCTCAGTCATGGTATTGAGGGTGGAAGAGAGCGCTGGTCATTCACTCCCCCCACCTACAATCCCTGCTGGCCTGAGACTCGAAACCACGACCTTCAGGTTCACCTTCGGGTTGCAAGTCCGACTCTCTAACCATTCGGCCACGACTGCCCCCAGGTTGTATGTCCCAGGTTGATCGGGGGAGGCCTGTGGCACGTCAGGACCCAGACCAAAGCCCCCAACTCCATCACATGGCATTAGTCCTGGAAATGCCCAGATCCCCTGCAAGGATAAAACAGGGAGGAACAAGAGTGTGTGTGTGTGAGAGAGAGAGAGGGTAGGCTTGCCTGCCCCCGGATACAGTGTCAAGTGGTCCTCTGCCATTTGGACCGCCCCTTCTAGTGACTCCAGATGGTGGCACTGGACACATTCCACTGTCCCCTCCAGTAGCTGTGTGACAAACTGCTCCAGCAGCACCACTAGGTTGACTACATCATCGGCGCCACACTCCTCTGCCAGCATCCACCATTGAAAGGTGTCTCAGAGCTGTTGGGTGAATAGGAACGGGTAGCCAAGCTCATTGATCAGCAAGTGGAAACATTGATGTTCAGTGATGTGGCCGACCCATTGTAAAATAGTTACTCCAGCTACTGTTGTTTCCTTGGAACAGCTATGTCACATTCCTGTGAAAAAATAAATTAGATGTTTGGATAGGATAATATATGCATCTTGACTATTGCTTCAACACTGGTGCAACACTGACATTTTTTTCATTTTCCACACAATTTCCACTATAACTTTTTTATTGAGTGAACAGTTTAACAAATACAACTACTAGGGGGAATAAACATTATTGCACAAAAACATGAAAAAAAGTACATGCCTGTTCAGAAATAGCTTTTTTTTTTCTTTTTGAGGGCAAGATTATTTCAACATAATGTATCCCTTACTTTTTAAACACCAAGAGAGAATAAAATTAATCAAATACCTGTCTTTCTGACTTGCGTCAAGACCAGCAATATATATTTCCACTGTAAAATATAATTTTCATCAATATTTTCAATAATAAAGTCTAGTACATTTTGCCAAAAAATTCTTTGTTTATATAAAATGTCCTTATTTTTCAATATGAAATATTTTTGAGGTGAAAATTGTGTTTGTAGATTAGCCTCTATACCAAAAAAAAGCTTGACGGTGAAAATTGACCATTTTATAGGTATTTTGTTGATGTCAGAGTTACAAACAAGAAAGAAATTTATGCCACCCAAGTTAGACAAGATATGGAGGGTTAGAATATCTAAGAAGTTGTCTAATCCAGTTAATTTTGAATTTATTAGTTAATGTAGCAAAATCTAAAAAGTTGAAGCTACCATTTTCGTGTGAGTTTCATTATAACTGTTTTCTTAATATAATGTATCTTATGCCTCCAGACAAAGTTAAAGAGCATATGTTAATTGAGAGATTCCCCCTGCTTTTATGAGTAAAATTCTTCCCCTTAATGAAAGATCTCTTAAGAGCCATTGATTACATTTTTTAGGGCCTTTTGGATAATATTATTAGTTTAGAAAACATATGTTTTGATGATCCTTATTTATCATAATTCCCAAGTAATACACTTCTGATTTTACAGGAATGTCGTAATAAGCAGTCTTTGAGAGCCATGAATTCACACTTATTCAAGTTTAAATAGACACCAGAGGCTCTTGAGAACTCCTCTATGACTTTAATTGCAATAGGGATCTGCTTATCATTTTGAAGAAAGAGTGTGGTATCATCTGCCAGCAGGGTTCTAACTAATTCTCTACCAATAACAGGCTTTTAATTTCACTAGCTTTAACGTGGTTAGTAAGAAATTGACTTATAATTAGGAAGAGATATGAGGAGACAGGGCAATCCTGTCTAATTCCTCTAGACGGATGAAATCTTGAAGAAATACCTCCTGATAATTTAACTGAGCTGTTGTTGTTCTTATAAAGAGTTTTATCTGCATTAGAAAATACATTTTCAAAAACAAAAATTTTTGAGTGATTAAAAAGTAAACTGATGCTCCACAGAATCAAACGCCTTATAGAAATCTGCAAATAGGATAAATCCCTTGTCTTTAATGAATTCTGGCTAATCCAAAATATCTAAAACAAGTCTTATGTTATTTGTTATATGCCTATTTCTCATAAAGCCCAATTGTATTTCTTCAATAATTGAATATAATACAGTCTTAAGCCTTTTAGCTAATATCAGGGCAAATACCTTGTAATCATTATTCAGTAAGTTAATTGGACACCAGTTATCAAGAAGCAGTGTATCTTTTTTGGTTTTGGAATTAATATGATTACTCCTTGAGTCAAGGTGGGAGGAAGACATTGACCTCAACAGAAAACTTCAAACAAAAAAGGGCCAAGTTCCTTAATTTTTTTTTTTTTATAAAATTCTCCCGTCAATCCGTCAGTGCCTGGCGATTTATTATTTTTGAGTTGACTAATTGCATGTATCCCTTAAGCATTTCACAAACTTTTTTTTTAATCATTCTCATCAATAGATTTAATTTCTAATGAATTCATAAAGGCATCAGATGCAACTTGAAAATTATGAGAGGTATATAACTTCTTGTAGAATTCACAATAGTGGCTGGATATTAATTTATCATCATGTGTTACCACCCCCATTAACTTTTAGTTATTTTTACGATAGCATCTCTCTAAGTTAAAAAAAAATACTGTGAATTCTGTTCACCCTCTTCTAGTCATTTCCTTCTTGATCGAACAAATGCACCTTTGGCTCTTCTATATATCTCATCCAGTTTAATTTGTAGATCAGCTAATAGATAAGTTGGCTATTCCTCTAACGATGTTTGTTTCTTCAGCTTTTCAAGATTTGGCCAATTGGCTGTCCAATTTCCAAGTATTTTGCAACCTCAAATTTAAAGAGCTCCCAATTTATACCATATTTACTGTTCTTCTTGGCTTTATCCCAAAAACTGGTTATCAACCTTATGATTTCTTTTTTCATGTCATTATATAGTAGTAATGAATTACGTTCTATTAATATTACAACTTGTATTAGACAGTTTAATATTAATACTTATAGCCTTGTGATCTGAAAGTGGAGTAGATACAATATCCACTTCCACATTGTCTTTGTTAAAATTCTCAGACAATAACCAGAAATCAAATCTAGATTGGTTAAATCCTGTTTTGTTGCTCCAAGTAAAAGATTTTGGAAATGGCAATTTGGTTCTCCAAATGTCTGTAGGACTAAATTTAGCCTTAAAGGTTTTGCGGTTACTGTTGTTAACACTAGGTTGATTTATCCATTATCCATTTTAATATATATTATTTATGATAATGTTAAAATCCCCTCCTACTAACAAGGTGGCATTTCCATCCATCCATCCATCTTTTGTACCACTTATCCTATACAGGGTCGCAGGGGAGCGTGGAGCCTATCCCAAGGTACTTGGGGCACAAGGCGGGGGACATCTTGTATGGGGTGGCAGTCCATCGCAGGGCACAATCTCACACACTCACACACCCATTCACACACTACGGACAGTTTAGGGATGCCGATCAGCCTACAACGCATGTCTTTGCACTGGGGGAGGAAACCCCCGAATCACGGGGAGAACATGCAAACTCCTTGCACACAGGGTGGAGATGGGATTCGAACCCCCAACCCTGGAGGTCCACAGTGCTAATTAAGATCATTATTGTTGTATCCACATACATTGCCAATAATGAAAACATCATGAGATCTAATTTACTGACAGATGAAATGACCATCAGGATCACACTTTGTATGCAGGACATTTCACTTGAATCTGTTTGTTTTTTTTTTAAAGTAATTCCTCCAGATGAACCTTCTGGCCATACTGATTTCACCCCTTTGTGAACTCCAAAAGTTAGCATCCCCTTTAACAGAATGAGCTTCTTGTCCAAAACACAAGTCTGCTCTAAACTGTTTGGCAAACAAAAACTTTCCTTTTAACATTATTTCTTAACCCCTTAGCGTTAAAAGAATGTGATAACTCTGACATATTACTGCGAACAATGCTACAACACCAGAGTGCTTTGAAAATCTAGAAAATGTACAGATCAGTTTCCGCTCCATCTGTCAGAGGAAAAGGCTACTCTGGTGATCTCGCGAGATTTGCGACGTGGCTGTTCTCGCGCTCTCACAGCGGTGACGCGTAATCAAAACAGAAGCGGAACAGCAGCCGGAGCTTGGGCCTTGTGCCAGAGCCGAGACGGACGCGATGCGCTTAATTCTGCAGTTGTGCTCGGCTAAGACTTTTCTCCACATTCTCTAATGTGAACGGTTACAACTGTGTCTCGGTGATTCTTGGTAAGAAATCGTCTTGTGTTGTTGTTGTTGTTGTCGTCGGCATTGTCATACAACAGTTGTTTATTTTTGCACGAATCATACTGACAATTTCTGACAATTTCTAGAATATTTCTCTTGTGTCATGGTTTTACTCCTAACTATTAATGATTTTTTTTTAATTTTTAAATTTTGTTTACTTTCTGCAGCCTTTTCTTTTAAGCAGTGTTTACTAAGGGATTGTCAAGCACTTTTCCACATTTGTTTTAACTTGGTTAAGTCTGTTAAATAATTTGTTTTGTTTTGTTTTGTTTTCACTTCCGCCTTCCTGTGTGTGTGTGTGTGTGTGTGTGTGTGTGTGTGTGTGTGTGTGTGTGTGTGTGTGTGTGTGGGGGGGGGGGCGGCGGCATCACAGCAGTCTGTACAACACTGGAAAACTGAACTAACACACACTTGTTTTTTTTTTTAAACTTAAAGGGAAAATCCTCAGACCTGTTTTAACATGCCTTATCCTGTTGGCCTTAATCTGAGATAAGATTATGTCCTTGTGACCATTCAGGTCCCTTGCATGTATACATGAAATAACACTTGGTTAAATAATCCCACAGACATTTTTTAAACTCCAGTTGATGCTGTAAGCTTTGATCGCTGATGGCAGAAGGAGGGTATGACCCCTGCGAATGCATCTGCTCTCATGAGCATGCGATGAGGAGGCTCATCAACCTGGTAAGGATCGCCTTTATGTATCTTTCATTTCAAAAAACCTTGTAGCAAGACTAAAACCAACACTTCCGCTCTCTATATATCAGTAATGTCTGATTCACTGCTCACACATTTCTCTTCTGTAGAAGGTGTCTGTATTGTGAACGTTTTTATATGAATGTTTTTTTTCTAGCAATCGTACAAAAAACACATGGCAGATGGAATTCTTTACGCCCACAATTTTGTTTCTTTTCTTGTAAGACTTCAATCACATATCTCAATCGCTAAACCTCTGGCATTTGGCATTATTCAGTAATACTATGATCATCAAGGACAGGAAGTTCTACAATACACAACTTTTTAAACGGGTTACTTTATCAGCCGAACCTTTTGAAAAAAGGCAGAAGAGTTTGAAAATGTCATGGTGTACAATGACTGTACCACCTACTCGCCATGCCAAATAACCTTGGGTGGTATCCTCAAGGGTATGTGGTTTGTACATTCAGCATGTAACTTTTGCTCTGTAACATAATTGTAGTCTACCTTTAAAATTAATTTGAGATGCAGAATAAAACCTTTAGGTCCTTAAGTGATTTTTTTGGGGGGTGAAAAAAATATTTTCTCAGATTTCCATGGAAATTTGAGTAGAATTAAACGCAAGGATTATCTGCATTGTAGTCTGGCACTGCTGGGTGTAACAGGAACATCACTGGCCATCATATTGACGTGTAACTCTCTCATTGCACAGGTTCTCCTAGGCGGTTTACATAAGAGGTGTGGTGTACTGTAATGAGCCATGCAGTAAGGATTTGGGTGCAGTAGATGGGGAAAATGTCTTAAAATTATTCATTCAAACCCACATTCTTGGTGTTTCCCTAGTGTATTTATTACTTCTTGTCTATTTTTAAAATTGATTCAGCTCATGGATTTTTTTATTCTCCTCTTCATATACTCAAACACACTGGGATGAAATACCAGGTAGCGTAGGCCAATGTACAAACACCATACAGAGGCTTCAAGCACATAATTACATAATATGCAAATAGATAAGATCAGTATGCAAACTGCAGTTTCTGTACAAACTAACCATCAGCAAACTTCCGTATTATGGGATGCAGTTAGGCAGTAGCCTGGTACTCCTATTTTAATTGCATTTCACTGGCTACCTGTTAAATATACAATCGATTTTTAAAATTCTATTGTATGTTTGCAAAGCCCTCAACAATTTGGCCCCTCTGACAAATTTGCTCCATCCACATGCTCCCTCCAGAAGTCGGAGATCTTGTGATCTTGGCTTACTTTCTGTTCCCAGATCCAGACTTTAAACACGAGGTGATCGTGCCTTTGCGATCGCCAGTCCGAAACTCTGGAACAGTCTTCCTCTCCATATCAGATCAGCCCCTTCTATTTCAGTTTTCAAGTCTGCTAATGAAGACATATTTATTCTCTCTGGCCTTCAATATTCCATGATTATTGGTTTGATCACTGTTTTACTACTGTATTTGCATTTTGTTTTTCTTGTAGTCTTACTTTTTGTATTTTTCGTAGTTTTATTCTTTGTACAGCACTTTGGTCAACCTTGGTTGTTTTTAAATGTGCTTGATAAATAAACTTTGATCATGTGAGAATGTAGGATGATATAAAGTACGTAGACACGTAAAAATGTGTTTTTCATCCCTGCCTGGTTGATGTTGACGTTTTGTCATTTTAAATCTATCCTCAGCTGAGGCAGTCACAGTCCTACTGCACAGACACAGAGTGCCTTCAGGAATGTAAGTTTTCTCATTTATTTTATTGAACAGAGGCAAACCCCCCCCCCCCCCTTTCCTCCTCTGTTTTCCATCTACATGATGTTATGCAAATTTTGAACATACAGGTTAGAAAGCAGTCCGAGGCCCCATTCTTGATAAATCACTTAAGTAATCCAAAATAAAATGCCAGATTTGGTAATTGTGATCATTCGAATTGGGCTAAATCAGTTTATCAGCCATGCCTGAGACATGATCAGTATTGCCAGACTGATTTGTTTGAGAGAATTGAGAGAACTATGCACTGTTTTGCCTGGAAAGAGTTATAGATACAGTGACCTCTAGAATTATTGGCAACTTTCAAAAATTAATCATCAGTAAGCGCTGTATCCTGGTTAGGGCGGTGGTGGTCCCGCACTATCCCAATAACGCTGGCTGCAAGAATTCAGCGTGATTTTTTTTCACACCTTTGGGCAGTAAGAGGAAACCGGACAACCCAGATGAAACCAACGCAAACATGGATTGAACATTCAAAACATATTCATACATTTTTAGTAAGTGCCTTATCTTGGTCAGTGTTGCGGACCCTATCCTGGAAACACAGGAAGTTGTTGTTGTTCTTTCGGCTGCTCCCATTAGGTGTTCACCACCAGGGATCATTGGGCCACATATTTGATTTTGGCACAGTTTTTACTCCAGATACCTTTCCTGACACAACCCTCCCCAATTTTATCCGGGCTTGGGACCGGTACTGAGAGCGCACTGTTGCACGCAACCCCAGTGGCTGGAGTTGGTTCCCTGGCCGAGGAATCAAACCTAACCACTAGACCTCCTGGAAACACTGGAAGTAAGGCGGGAGAATTTATAAAATGTGCAATCTAGTCTTGAATCAGCCCGATGTGCCAAGTGTGTGTACAGTCTTTCCTTGACTGTCAATGGCTGGCTTTTCTTGATTGTCATTTAAAGTACCTGCCAGAAAGACACAATATTATTGAAGTCTGTTAAACATATGGATGGAAAAGGACCTATTTGTTAGAAGCTATCCTGTAGTAGAACAGAGTTCCATGGTCTTTCAGCAATTGTCACATCCAAAACTATTTAAATGTCCACCTATTCTTCATGCAAATGTAGGCTGGATTACATTGTAAAGGGAACCGTGTCTGTTGAACTCACGTGTTGAACTGGGCATTGTCAGGTCCATTTTTGTCAACCCATTCATGTAAACGTATGGGACAAAATATTGTATGCCCAGAACTACTGTACAGCATGAAAACAGTATAAACAATTGATTTGAGTAGGTTCAGGGGAAATTGTAACTTAATGAGTTTATGCTTGTGGGTTTAAATCCTAGGCCTGTCAGAGAGCCACTGTTTGCCCCTTAAGCAAGGCTCATAACATTCAAGTGTGTCATATTTGTGCGTTATTTCCCGTCTGTGTTGTATGTTACTTTAAAGAATTGTCTGTCAGTTCTGACTTGGCTTCTTTATTTGGTGTGTGCAGTGCCAGGACCCGGTTCTCCAACAGGGGGCGATCTGACTCTGCCCATGATTATTATGGGCTGGATGGTGCTAGCATTGGTACTCTTCCTGCTTCGCCCTTCCAGCATGAGAAGACCCAGAACCTCCAACAAACCCACCAGCCCCTTTACTGTAAGTCACACCAAAAACCTAACAACCTTGTTACCTTTTTATGGTGTAAAACTGCAGTGACAGTGCAATAAATAATTTAATAGTTTTAGGCATACATTAATTGATGTTTCTGTATAGTATACATGGGCACATTTGAAGTGTTTTTTAAGTGCATTAAATACATATACACTATATGACCAAAAGTATGTGGACACCTGACCATCACACCCATATGTGGTTCTTCTCCAAACTGTTGCCACAAATTTGGAAATACACAGTTGTCTAGAATGTCTTTGTATGCTGTAGCATTACAGTTTCCCTTCACTGGAACTAAGAGGCCCAAACCTGTTCTAGCATGACAGTGCTTCTGTGCACAAAACGAGCTCCATGAAGACATAGTTTGCCAAGGCTGAAGTGGAAGAGCTCGAGTGGCCTGTACAGAGACCTAATCTCAACCCCACTGAACACCTGAACACTGACTGTGCCCCAGGCCTCCTCGCCTGACATTGGTGTCTGACCTCACTAATGCTCTTGTGGCTGGATGGGCAAATCCTCACAGCCACACTCCAAAATCTAGTGGAAAGTCTTCCCAGAAGAGCAGAGGTTTTTATAACAGCAAAAGGGTAGTAACTCTGGAGTGGGACATTCATCATGCACATATGGGTGATAGTCAGGTGTCTATAGGCTTTTTGGCCATATAGTGTACCATAGTGTAATAAAGTTCAGTACTTTATATACTGTCCATGTACTAGTTTTGTACTTGCTTCCAACTAACTTTGGGGGGAAAAAATGTACAGCGTGTCTTAAAATTTTCTTTACAACTTAAATGATACTAAATGAATAATGTACTAAGGCACTTTTAGAATTATCAGTCAAGGAAATTTAGATGCACAAAACCCAAAGGTTTTTTTCTTAAAGTAACAAAGTTACAAACATTCAATATGAGCACCATTGGTAATGCTCAAAACATCCAGGTGATAATCCAAATGCTCTTGTGTATGCTGTAACAAATCCACATCTGTACTTTCAGTGGAAGCTGTGATTCTTGCCTTCAGATCATCAGTGTCACCTGAGTGTTATACACTTTTAATGAATCCCCAAAGAAAGAAATTGCAGGATTTGAAGTTCACTGTCAGTTTACATAAGCTTTTTATGCCAAGCCTGTATGGTTGGGGTAATCTGATGAACCTTTGTTTGCTTTTACCACTGTGTGTGTTAAACTGTGTCCTTAACCAGCATGATCTCTACAGGCAGAAAAGCCAAGACAAGATTAAAAAAAAAACAGTAGATATAAAATTTTTCCACATATTTACAAGCATAAATATATAAAGAAATGAAACACAATTTAGTAAAAAAAAAAAAAAGGCTAGAATGTTGATTCTAGAACCAGTTTTGAAACCTACTGTGTGTAAGTGTGGTGAAGTGACATTGTGCATTGTTTATGGTAAATCTACAGAAATCGCAGAGATAATGACTTAAAGCTTGAGCAATTCATGATTATTTTAGTTATGCTCAAATATAACTCTCTCTCTCTCTCTCTCTCTCTGTCTCTCTCTCTCTGTCTATCTGTCTATCTATGTATCTATCTATATAATATAAAATGTGTGTGTGTATAAAAATTTTTCTTATTGTATGTTTGTCTTTTTTTTTCATTCAGAATAATGGTAGAGAACCTCCAGCACCGCCAGTAGACTAGTGACGAGCCAGGACTCCCGACTACGTACCATGACCAAGACCTTTCACTTATGACCAGAACTGTCTTCCGTCTGATCGGCTACACTTATTTACTCTTACTTACTCCTCTGTTACGATATATTACTTTTTTACTTCTGCTAATTTTCTAATCTAG
>CM074972.1:9356046-9370712 GCA_037577455.1 Pangasius macronema
ATAAATGAGGAGATGAAGCTAGTGGGTGCAAGTGTTGAGGATGCAGAAGATAGGGATAGGTGGAGAGTGATGATCCTCTGTGGTGACCCCTGAAGGGAAAAGCCGAAAGAAGAAGAGAGATTAAAGAAACAACAATAATGTCCCTTAAAAGAAAAATAAGACCTGTATATTCTCCATGGTGTTGTGTTAAGCAAGCTGTAAATGTAGCGACTAATCCTAGACACGTATGATTCACAGTAAGGTTGTCTGTTATAGATGGGGGTGTATTTCAGGGTGGAGGTTATAGCACATTCTGCACGAGCTGCGTCATTTTGGTTGCTTCTTATGTCATTCAGGAGGTCAGAACATGGGCTGCGGCGCTGGTGCCGTGTGATTCTTGAAGCCGGTTTATAAGACTTGTGCTCGTTACACACCATTTAACACACCAGCCAGGTCACATTTTTCTTAATTTTAATTTCCATGACAACAATAAGCTTAACAAGAATGCTGAGTGTATGGTGTGTGTGTGGTAGGAGTTGGATTACAAGCAGAGCTGTAGACTGTCTGGGGTCATTGAGGACTTATTTAGGACCAGACACAGAATGTAAATCTAACTATAGGGTCAATCTGTCTAACTGGGCCTTTTTTTTGCAGTACACATCTGTCATATCATTTGGTTACATGTGATCAAGTTACCGCTGAATAACCAATCATTATAACAATTAATTAAACAGGGAATGTTTGATTATGGCCTTTTTTGTAAATATTGGACATACTGATCTAAAAGACTTCTGCGGGTTCATGGTATACTTTTATAGCTTTCTCTTTCCACACATTAACATTGAAGGACCTTTGACTGTGTTTAAAGTCTGTAGCATAAAGACTGTAGCTGATATAAAGAGGGTCTAATAAACAATCAGAGACTTGCCACTAGGGTCTTGCTCTGTGTTGTAATGTTTAATATGGTTACACATAAACCACATGTTCCACATGCGTTTGGAGCACATAATCTCTCAATCATGGTTGGGCATGGATAATATTTCTGAAAATGATTCTGAATATTCTGAAGTAGTTTTACATTTTGAGTTAAGATTATAACTTGCTCTTAGAGAAAGAGCTTCAACTATGCACTTTTGGTTACTGAAATAAATAAATATATACAATATATTTGGTCTGTGTGTGTTTCTTCCATCTGGTTTTAATCACTGAGGGTGTGTGAATGGAGAGAATCGACTCCCTGCGTCACACTCAAATCACTCACTCCAGTTTTATTGCGTCATCATGACTCCTGTTAATTCACTGCAGATCCCAATGTCCAGTTCAAGCTTGTAGTTATGATTCAGTGCAAATTCAAGTGATCAGCATCCACTAATGTTAACAAACAGTTTGAAAAATGAAGACAATCTTCAAGAAGTGTATAAGGCTGCTACATTGATTTTATTTATATATATATATATATATGTGTGTGTGTGTGTGTGTGTGTGTGTGTGTGTGTGTGTGTGTATATATATATATATATATATATATATATATATATATATATATATATATATAAAATACAGATGAGACTGAACAAAATAAAAGTTGTTTTTTTATTTATTATATTTTTTAAATTTATTTTTATATGTAAAAATCGCCTTAATTACCATAAATAATCAGCATTAATATCTTTTGTCTCCCTTTTTTTTATTTTTTTTTTATTTTTGTATAAATGAATTCATGCTCTGTATAGATTAATTCAAATTACACTGATTCATCACAATAAAAAAAATTCTAGGTGAATTTCTTATACATAAATCCAAATCTAAAATAAGTGCTTATTTGTATTTTTTTAATGGCATTACTTATATTTTTCCTTATACACATTACGTTTAAGTGAACGCTGCATTAAAATCCGCTTGCCTTTCTCTACACGTGGCAGTTTGAGAAGCATATTTCAAACCAAAAGTCCTGAAACTAAAACCTTTTTTAAAATTCAGATGTATCTATTATAGCATCTTTCTAAACATAAATATGTATTTAGAATGTGGACAGACAAACAAGTAATTTTATATTTTAACAAATTATTTCAGTTGTTTATGTGTAACCTATGCTCTTCTGAAGAAGTGTGAAGACGTGACTCTTATTATATATATAATATATATATATTTTGTTTTTACCGGAAGTGGGCTGCTTCTAACCCGAGGGTTTTTTTTTTTTTTTTTTTTTTTTTAACTTCGAAGTGGGTGTGTGTGTGTGTGAGAGAGAGAGAGAGTTTATATACATGTATGTGTGTGTGTGTGTGTGCGCGCGCGCGCGTGTGTGTGTGTGCGTGAGTGTGTGTGTGTGAGAGAGAAAAAGAAATCACTCGGCGCAACAGTAGCGTTATTCATTCAGTAGAAGGTGTCCAGAGAAGCAGCAGCTGAAACGCTGCACATTAGAGCCACAGCAGCTCTCAGTTCTCCATCCGGCATCAACCAACTGCACTTCAGCAACTATCTTCCCTTCACTCCACTAAAGCACGGTAAGATTCCAGCCCTGCTTCAGCTCCAGTCACTGGTTATTTCAGTAAATTCTCAGTGGAAAAAGTAGTCCATGCTGTTAGACTTTAATGCAGTTGAGGTGAGTATGTGCTCTGAGCTGCTCTTTTAAACGTGATTATGAAATATAAAGACCAAATCCATCTATTTCAGCTTTTTATATGAGATGCTCTGAAGAATAATACACACTTTTCTTTCATTTCATTTCATTTTAGTGGTGTGTTTGAAATTTTAAACATCTATTTATCATTACATCCATCTAAATATCCTTTAAAAATGCCATTTGCTTGTTGTTATTAGTTATACAGTACAGCATTGATGTGCTCATTTGTTTGTTTGTTTGTTTGTTTGTTTAAGAATGTGTGAAGTATATAATGAAGGATTTAATTATTTTCCTGTCACACTCCAGCCTTCGCAGCTTGAAGCTTAACCTAGAATTCACACTTGTTTTAAGAACAAGACTCCCAGAGAACTTTTTTCTCCTGCCAGATTCACGGCTGATAAACACAATGTTTCAGGCCCTTCTTAAAAGTGAACAAACGGCATGTTAAAAGTTACCAGATCAGGCAAAACGAGTCGTTTTTTCTCTCTCTAAATGTTTTATTATGGCCATGAATAGGTTACAGAAGACTGAGCCGGGTTTGTAAGACTGCCTCCCTTGTGTGCTGAGAGAGACGCATTAAAATGAGACCTTCACAACTCATCCGAGCTCCTGGACTTTCCTTCAGGGAGGCCCCGTCTGGCCTCGGAGGACTTTTTTTTTGTGTAATTAGAGGTTGTTCACAGTGGTGAAACATCTGTTTTGGATCACCGGGCAACATTTTAGTGTTGTTCGGTCCTAGAGGGCCGGAGTCCAGACTGTTCGTGAATGTTCAACTCTTAAACCTAACTGATTCATCACCACATTACGAAAGTTTGTTAAGGTTTTCAGCCATCGAGGTCAACCTGAGTGTTTTGTAGTGCATCAAGGCAACTAGGATTTTTGATATTTTTGATATTTTTGATATGAGTCCAGATTGACATGGTGAAGCCGCACTGCTGTACACACTGAATTGCTGTAGGAAAGGGGTGGCGTCTGCAGTGATTTAGCATTAAATAGGGCTAAATTCACACATTTACAATTTAATTTGAATGTATTTGTTTCTAAACCTGCTTTGTGACAATGTCCATTGTTAAAAGCGCTACACAAATAAAATGGAGTTGAATTGAAAATAATTTAATTAATTCCCGGTAATGATTGGATTTATTTTCAGATTTTCAGTCATGCGGGTCATTTTGAAAGTCTAGCAGTAATGCGTTCAGGTGTATGCCGCTCAGCTCCGTTCAGAGCTTTTATTAATAGACACTGTCATAAAGCAGCTTCACAGAAATCTGGATGTAGATGTAGATCACTAGTGAGCAAATCAGAGGCGAAGCCAAAAATGAAGAAACTTTGAGACAAACAAGGCGCAGAAAGGAACCCATACTCCTCTTGGTGGCACCAGATACTGAGATTACAAATCATTTACTCTTCTACACTTGTGTACTATAAAGGCAAACAGGCCTAGGTGTGTTGAAATGATGTTTAGTGTGAGTATATTGTGAATGATGGTCCTGGTATGAGCACAGGACAGTCTTTATGGTTACAGGAACAGGTCTTGGGTAATAAAAATTCTAAAGTATTCAGATGAGAGAATTCACTGAGGAAAGGACGAGACTTGGACATAACCAGATTTTGTGCAGGTATTCAGGGAATCCATGTGGGACCATCCACAACAGCCAAAAATGTGTGTATCTAGTCAGATTTCTAGCCAATCCAGAAAGCCTGTCATCATGCACTAGTAATTCTGCATCACCAAATTTAGAAGCTGTGTTAAAAGTGTCGACATTTAGTCAAGGCAAATTTTGCTCCCCTACCTTCTGGTTCATTTAGCTAGATTGAATGTAGATCTTTAATCTAAACCAGGCTAATATCTGTATTCTCTTTCAGATGGTTCAGATTAGCAAAATATGCTGCATAGGTGCTGGTTATGTCGGGGGGCCAACGTGCAGCGTCATCGCCAGCATGTGTCCCGAGATTACAGTGACCGTGGTCGATGTGAACGAGACCCGAATCAAAGCCTGGAACTCGGACACACTTCCCATTTATGAGGTAACTTCATCAGTCTTTGTCAACGTTAAACTTTCGCATCCTGATAATGAACTTTTGATCACGGACTATGATATTGCAGTGATGATGTATTAAAATGTGTTTATATTCCCTGGGCCTTTTGCCATTTAAGACGTTTAGCTCTACTATCAAAGAGCAGTCGTGCATCCAAATCAAGCATGGGTGCTTCAAAGTATTGGCGCTACCCCTAATAGAACATCACCACACATATGGAACGTCACACTTAGTATAATTAGATTATAGTATCTAGAAAGTGTAGCCCTTTCTAATGCCTCTCTCAGGGCATGCTAGCTAACAAGAGTGTCTGTGTTTTGGGTTCTCATGCCTCTTTTTCCATTCCTACATCCGTGTGCAGCCCGGGCTGAATGAGGTTGTGTTGTCGTGCCGTGGCAAGAACCTTTTTTTCTCCACTGACATCGATTCAGCCATCAAGGAAGCAGACTTGGTCTTCATTTCGGTGAGTTACAGAGGTGTAAAGATTTCACATAACTGCTGGAGGAAAGCTTGTGTGTTAGATAAAAGTCCATGCAGTTATTGTATGTGTGTTGACTCAAAGCCTCTGCTCTGTTCTGCTCTGCTCTCAGGTCAACACACCCACTAAGACGTACGGGATGGGAAAGGGCCGAGCGGCTGATCTGAAGTTTATTGAGGCATGTGCACGGCGGATTGTGGAGGTCTCTGATGGTTACAAGATCGTGACGGAGAAAAGCACGGTGCCTGTGCGAGCTGCCGAGAGCATCCGCAGGATCTTCGACGCCAACACCAAACCCAGCCTTAACCTACAGGTGTGTGTTGAAATGTGTACTTGAGATAAATAGGACTAAACTTTTTGTGTAGCCTAATGAGTTTCTGTGTCTTACTTGTAATATCTGTGTTTCAAAAAAAAAAAAAAAAAGGACAGATAAGGCACCAGACACTCAAGGCTGTCTAAGACCTTTAATCTTTTGTTCACTCTCTCCCTCCCCATACATTCTTGTGCTGTGGCACCCCTGCTAAGATGTCTAATTATAGGGTGGTTCCCAAGTAGTGCAACAAAAAAAGCATTTGTCTTATCGTCAGGAGATTTAGAGTTTGAATCCCAGTGATGCTGATGATGGGTGGCATGGGTGGGTTACATTCGAGTGTGTTATGCTGCACATGTTCTCCTTTACCCTCATTGGGTTGTAGCTGTCCATGTGATCGAGGAGAGCGTACAAGTGAGTGAGAATTGGTGAATGTGGAGAAGAATGGGGGGGGAAGGGACACACCATAGATTAAGACTGTTCCTAAGACTACAGGACAGACAAATCATCCCTGAGTACAAAGAGTAATGTGCTGAGCTAGTTAAGTGCATTAATACAAACTAAGGGGAATGAACAAGTTTCTAATGTTGCACGTTGTGTTTGTGGCCTAGACAAAAAAAAATACTGAAACCACTGTTTTGGCTACGATATTAAAAAAAAAATTGTTTTCCCATCTGGCTTCTTATCAGCATTCAGTAATGTCTGCGAAACTGCTAATCTGGTGTGCCCAAGATCACTTGAAAACCAAAAGAAGGCTCAGCAGGATCTCCACTGACTACCAATAGCAGTCAGAATTGCTTTTAAGATTCTCCCTCTAGCGCTGAGACGGAGACGCTGTGGAGCCGTGGGCCAGGACAGAGAAGTCAGAGCAGAGTGTTTACTTTCCATGCAGGCAGGAAGGGCCGGTCAGATATGAAGCTCACAGCACAAAGAAAGGACACATTCATTAACATTGGAGTGTCAGTGGTTATTCCTGATGCGCTGTGAGAAAATGCTTTATTTTAGTTAGTGTCACTGAGGAGTAATTATTAATTTCTTTTATAGTTTAGGAAATAGAACGAACTAAAGTTTATAATTAAATATAGTATATACACGAACGAAAAAAAGAATTGTGAGAGGCGGATCTTAAAAAACACAGTCCCGCGCCCACTTCTACCCCCATTTCAAATGTCTTGATGGTTTTATGTCTCATCTAGATTATTCAGATCTTCAGACAGCAACTGTTCGTGCCAGGATTTCAGTGTGTACAGGCTCAGACTGTGGAATTCGCTCCCTGGCATCCTTAAGGTCACACAGCACTTTTCCTCAGAACAGATTTCATTTTTCTGTGTGTGTGTCTCTTTCTGTCTCTTGCAGGTGCTTTCCAACCCAGAGTTTCTTGCTGAAGGGACGGCTGTGAAGGACCTCAAGGAGCCGGACCGTGTTTTGATTGGTGGAGATGAAACTCCTGAAGGTCAAAAGGCAATCAGGGCACTATGTGAAGTGTATGAGAACTGGGTGCCTAAGTCACGCATCATCACCACCAACACATGGTCATCTGAGCTGTCCAAATTAGTGAGTATACTGTGTGTGTGTGTATAAGGCTTGTGGCTGAAATGCAGATGTTGACCATTTGTTTATTTAATTATTTATTTGTTAAGTTAGCTTGTGTGTGCTATTGGTGCTGAAGTCATATGACCATCTCATGATGGTGTAGATTCGCTCAGAGTCTACAGCAAATTCTAAATAAATAATACGAATAACCCAAATTTATTCAGCATACGCACAAAATATATGCTTTTGTGTGTGTTTGTGTGTGCGTGCGCATGCGTTAGGCGGCGAATGCTTTCTTAGCTCAACGTATCAGCAGTATAAACTCCATCTCAGCTCTCTGTGAGTCCACCGGCGCTGACGTGGAGGAGGTGGCCAGAGCCATCGGCATGGACCAGCGCATCGGCAGCAAGTTCCTCAAGGCCAGCGTGGGTGAGTGTGTGTCTCTGTGTGAGAGAGAGGCTCGACTTTGTGGGAACATTTGACTGGTGCCTATGAGCCCTATAGAAAAGTGTGCTTTTTATTTCTTTACAAAGATTTTGATGCAACGTGACGAGTAAGAGATGCTGAATAAACTGGGTATAATCTAGTCAAATTGGTGTGTGTGTGTGTGTGTGTGTGTGTGTGTGTGTGTACACGCACCAGGCTTTGGAGGAAGCTGTTTCCAGAAGGATGTGCTGAATTTGGTGTATCTGTGTGAGGCACTGAATCTGCCTGAAGTGGCCTCTTACTGGCAGCAGGTACAGAACATCCACACCTGAAGTGCTCAGGACCTTCTGCTGATCACCATTCATCATTTTTTGTTTGGTGCCTTTCGTACAGCCGTGATGATACAAGAGAGAGAGAGAGAGATCAAGATGAATAGATTAAAAAGTACAACGTGTCGTTCATTAGTAAATAAAAAATACTCATTGGCAAATTGCTGTGGGAAGAGAAATAAAACGTTTCTGTTCTACATAAAATCCACCGCTTCTGACACATCAGATTTAACTGTCGCTGATTATTTTCCTGTAGCGGCACACCCCCAAGAGCTTTATTCCTTACATAATGAACAGAATGCAAGAGGAGGAGATGCTCTTGCACAAGCGATATACACTCCTGATCAAAATCTTAAGACCAGGGAAAATATTACAAGTATTCACACTTCNAAGAAGAAACAAGAGCAAGAGACAAAAAATAGAGAGTAGGCAATTTATTGAAAACTGCATTTAAACTCAAACAGGCTATTCATCAGCTGAACAAAAGGTCTTAAGATTTTGATCAGGAGTGTATACATATTCTGATTGTGAACCTTTTTTTCTATTAAGCTTTTATTAAATAGATCGATTTAAGGGGTCGATTGAATAAAAGTTTCATTTGGTTAAATATATTCTGATTTAGGTGTGTATGTTAATGTTTCTCATTGTAAGATACCAGTCAGATTAATAGCAGGTTCTTAGACTGCATGTAAGAATAGTTACTAAAAGTGTGTTTGTGTGTGTGTGTGTGTGTGTGTGTGTGTAGGTGATTGATATGAACGAGTACCAGAGGAAAAGGTTTGCGTGCAGGATCATCGACTGTCTCTTTAACACTGTAACAGGAAAGAAAATTGCCTTGCTAGGCTTCTCATTCAAGAAAGACACTGGGGACACCAGGTATACACACACACACACACACACACACTCACTCACTCACTCACTCACTCACTCACACTCACCCCACGTGGCATTGATTTCATCATTGAACATTTCTTTTGAATTTCACTGAAAATGTTTCATTTCCTATGATGCCTTAGGTCTCTCTCTCTCTCTCTCTCTCTCTCTCTCTCTCTCTCTCTCTCTCTCTCTGTCTCACACACACACACACACACANTAAAATTTTTTTTTTTTTTCACTTAAAATTTTTTTTTTTTTATCTTGTCTTTTGTCTCTCTCTCTCTCTCTCTCTCTCTCTCTCTCTCTCTCTCTCTCTCTCTCTCTAAGTCTCACACACACACACACACACACACACACACACAGAGCCTCTTTCACACGTGGCATTGATTTCATCATTGAACATTTCTTTTGAAATTCACTCTGTTTAATTCCCTTTGGGTCTCTCTTTCACACACACACACCACACCACACCACACCACACACACACACACACACACACACACACACACACAGAGTCATATTTTAGTCTACTTTTAGCCTTTTTCTTGGTGTCTCAGTGTGTCATGGTAAACACACATCTTAAATGCTGGCTCTCTTCAATATAAACAGCAGTAAGTTCACAGTATTTACGTATACTGTATATCTATACGTAACATGCCAGTTGAAAGTTTTTTTGCAACCACATACACAACACACTTCGTGCCATTTGAAAGATTTTTTTTACAACACACCATCATTCACTCTCCCTAAACTTTTTTTTTTAAATGACTAAACAGGAAATTTGCCGAGTCATCCTGCATGGCTGACTTTTTACCTGAATTGATAGTGATAGTGGAGTCACGAAGGGTTTTAGATCCAGAGTAAAGATCCATTCACAGAGACGACGTTTTTAGATCCAGAGTAAAGATCCATTCACAGAGACAACGGTTTTAGATCCAGAGTAAACGTTCACAGACTAGAATCTTTTAGCCTTCTTCTGGCCTGAATAAAAACATAGTACCCCATCTTACATAGCTACTGTGTGTCCAAAACTTCTGTAAATATATTCTTAAGGTTGAAGTACAAGGACAGAAAAACCTGGAAAGTTGGTGGTGTGTGTTATCATTCTGACATTGCACTTTGTGTGTGTGTTTGTGTGTTTGTGTGTGTGTGCGTGTGTGTGTGTTTGTGTGTACCTTCCCAGAGAGTCATCCAGTATCTATATTTCTAAATATCTAATGGATGAAGGAGCCAAGCTGCACATCTTTGATCCGAAAGTGGTAAAAGAACAGATCATACAGGACCTGTCCCAGCCCAGCATCTCAGGAGACAATCCTGAGAGAGGTGTGTGTTTGTGTATCCCAGCTCTTTGGGGTGTGTGTGTGTTGATGTACTGCATGTCCAAGGAGGCAGGTGATCGCTGCATACCAGACCTCCTGAAGTGGTTTTAGAACCAGATGTAAATCTGTTTTAAATGTGTATTAGGTGTATACAGGGTGTTTCTGATATGTAAATTACACAGTAGCATGTGTTAAGTGTGTGTGTGTGTGTGTGTGTTTTGTGTGCTGTGATCTTTCCTCAGTATCTGAGCTGGTTACTGTGTCGTCAGATCCTTATGAAGCCTGTAAAAGTGCGCATGCACTAGTCATCTGCACTGAGTGGGACATGTTTAAGGTACATACACACAGAGATCACTGTACATGCAACTCCAAAAGTTTTGACACCCCTTAAGAAAATACCCCTTAAAAAATATAGTAACAGGCAATTAGTGATGCTTGGCGCTTAAACTGAAGACACTATAAAAAGATTTGTTTAAAGCGTAAGAAAAGAGGCGTTTTCATAAACAGTGCAGTTTTTTTCCTGCGCAAATCAGGTATCAAAGTGAGTATAATAATATCAGGGGAAGCCTTGCTAACTGTTCTTCTGAAGGGTGACGGTAATTCTGGACTGTACCTTTACTCCACTGGGTCCGTGTGGCGCTCTGTGGAAAACTTTTGTCATCATGTTGTGTGACATTGCAGATAGTAACTTGAAGTGTGTCCAAGATTTGCACATGCCTCATTTATGGCTTTATATTTTATTTGTGCAGGGGGTTCAAGTGAGGGTGCGCAAACTTTTGCATAAAACTGTATAACCATTTATCAGTAGTTTTGCCTTTGTTTGTATGTAATGAACCCAGTACTAGCCCAGTTGACAGATTTTTATGGTGTTCCTCTGGTGTGTTAACGTGTGTGTGTGTGTGTGTGTGTTGAAGGATCTGGATTACGAGAAGATTTATCACCAGATGTTGAAGCCAGCGTTCATATTCGATGGCCGCAGAGTCCTTGATCATTTACACCCCCAACTACAGAACCTTGGTTTCCAGGTGTGTGTGTTTGTGTGTGTCTTCCTCTGTCATTTTGTCCATCACATCCTACATTTAAGCAGTGTGACTTCATGTCCCGTGTATCTTTACATAATTTTGTGTGTGTAGATTGAGACGATTGGAAAGAAGGTGATGACCAGGCTTCCTTTCACACCCACGGGTGCAGTCCCCAGAATCACCCTCAACGAGCCGCCGACCAAGAAATCCAAAGTCTGAGACACCCGTGTACACACACACACACACCATGACACCATGTCTACCGAGACGAACACACACACTCGGATTGGATTTACTGAAATTCTTTGAAAAAAAAGAGCCAAAGTTAAAAAAAGATGTGTGTTTTACTATGTTTGAGTTTGTAATTCTCCTGTTACAGTATCAGAGTCTGTATCCCTCTACAGCACACTGTACCGCATCATTCAGCTCCTTCCTCATCTGTAGAGAACATCATGTTTTTTTTTGTTTGTTTAAAAAAAAAAAAAAGAAAGTAAATGCTTCCGAGTCTCTCAGCAGAGCCATTAGTCCATTTTTATGCATTTTGTGTGTGTGTGTGTGTGTGTGTGTGTGTGTGTGTGTGTGTGTCTCAAGTATGATAGCAGATTGTGTTTAAATCATAATGTAATCGTGTCATGTGATTATACGTGTACTAGTTTAATGTGAACTTAAAAACAAAATAAAATCATTTCATATTGTACAGCTTTGCAACACTAATGTAATATGATTAAAAACAATTTCTTACATACTCGTGGACCAATTAAACCCATATCTTATTTTCACAAAATAAAATCAAATGAACACATGCTTCAAAATTATTTTATTACACAGTACAGTTCTTGTTTAATTCTGACTCATATTTCCGCTGTATGCAATTTCCCTCTCGATAAAATGACACAGTGACTGTTTGGGTATTGCTTCACCACCCTGATGAGCCAAACAAGTCTTCTCTTTCGCAATAATAAAACACACACACGCACACACACGCACACACACACACAGACGTATGGACTGTCTTTCTTACCCTCGCTTCCACATACCAGAAGACTTCATTACCCACAATCCATCCCACTAACATTAGAAAATGAAGCAGATCTGTTTTAATGCAGATTAAAATAAATGTTTTCTGTAGTTCTATGATTTATTACATCAAAGAATACAAGATGGAAAGAATCCAGGTTCTTGATGTCCATCATTATTCCACAGTTCCTTCCATCTTCCTCTTTGTCAGCATGTTCTTTAGGAAGAACTCGCCTGTGCAAATGAACACCAAAGACGACAGCGTGAGACATTTGAGGACACTCGCCATCCTTTCTAACATTTCATGACCCTGAGTGTGAAGTATTCATATAATAGCTAAGGACTGTGGATATTACCCATAATGCAGTGAGCTTAGCTAAGTGTTCATTTTTACAGCATGCACAAAGTCTGATCCTCAATCTGAGTTGTAGTCAACACTAGAATTATTGGCACCCTCCATGAAAATGGCCAACTGCTATTTTATAAAATTCACACTTCACACAATGAAACCATTTTCACTTAATGGACAAACTACTGACATTTCCTCTGAAATAATTAGCAGAAGAAAAATAGAAATAAAATAAATGCACAAAAGTGATCATTGCTGGGGAAAAATCTACTGGTTTCCAGAAACCAAATTTGAGGTCGCACACGGTCTCGGTCATCCATCATCCATCCATCCATCCATCCATCCATCCATCCATCTACACAGGGATGCGGATAGCCTGGAGCCTATCCCAGGGGACTCGGGGCACAAAGCAGGGACACCCTGGATGGTGTGCCACCCCATCGCAGGACACAATCACACACACTCACACACCCTATCATTTAGAGATCAATCAAGTTAGAGATGCCAGTCAGCCTACAGCGCATGTCATTGGACTGGCGGATGAAACCGGAGTACCCCAGAGGAAACCTCTGAAGCACGGGGAGAACATGCAAACATGCAACGTGCACACTAAGCCACTGTGCCTGTTCATCCATCACCATGGAGGAAATCAAAGAACTTCCAATACAAAAGAAACAGATGGTTGTTGACCTGAACATGTCGTGTAATTGGTAAAAATACACACGCTTTTAAAAGAACAACCGGATCTACGATAAAAATTTACAACGTCAAGAACGGGTGGACATTTGTCCAACCGAAGAGGACACATGAACCTGATGTCCTCCAGACAGTGAGGATGAGGGTGAGGAAGGGAAAGAAGAGTTTCAAAAGCGACTATCAAACACCACATCCATAACAACAAGCTGCTGAACTTCTCCAAATGTTGCTGGACTACATGTTAAATGCTGTGTGTGTATTTGGACAGAAGAGACGAATTTTTTGGTCACCATGAATGTGTTCAGCAACAAAAGGGGAACTGCATACATGAAAATCGAAAAAACCGCACTTCCTAAAAAAGCTATAATTGAAAACGATATATATAGCATCCCCAAATGTCTCAAAAAAAAAAAATAAATAAAATAAAAATCTCAGCATATCAGTCAGTGTATGGGCTCATTTCTGCTCATTTTCATGAAGGGTGCCAATAATTATGGAGGTGACTATAACTACTAAAATTGTTAAATCTACCAGATCCCTACAAACAGTAGAAGCTGGAATAGGGGTGGATGATATGGCAAATCGACGATACATAATATGTATCACAAAATTTAGGTTTGCTAGCAAAAGAGTGCAACTTTTTTTTTTTTTTTAGATATTTGTAGATTTTCTTTTCATACAGAACTGAAGTGATCACAGTTTCTCTGCGTGCTCGCTTCACTGCTCCATGCGTGCTGAATCTACTCTGCCTGTCCAGGTCGGCCACCCTCACGCTCTCTATTAAACATCCGGGTTAAATGCCAGAACGATTGCTTTTCAGGTTACTTGTATGCTGGATTTCCTCCTCTGGGTATTTTCACAGAGCACAGTTTACAGTCTGCTCTGCTTTTTATCATTAATCAGGAAATACTTGCAGACTGTTGTCATTTAGTTGGTGTTGGGAAAGGGTCCCAGTATCAGAATAGGTGAAGTGCTGATCAATATTTTATCGTAACATCTCCAGCTTGAGGTCCAGCCTAGATACTACAAGTTTGTTCTTTTTCACTCTAGTGTGTGTTACCTGCTTTATAAGAGGAGCGCACTAGGGGACCACTCGCTGTGTAAACAAACCCCATTTCCTGCCCCACCTTCTCCCAGTGAGCAAACTTCTCCGGGGTGATGTACTCCTCTACCTACACACACACAAAAAATTCACACTTCAGAAAAACGAACACATCAGTGCACCTGCGTGTAAACACTCAGCCACGTGTGACGCGGCGCTGTAAGGGTGGAACCAGGTGTGGAGGTGTGGAGGTGTGTCGGTAACACTGGCGTACCTTCAGATGTCGTTTTGTTGGTTGCATGTACTGGCCAAGAGTCAAACAGTCCACACCCGAGTCCCTCAACTCTGTAACAGGAGAAAGCATCATCTATATATTGTACTGATTGAAAGGAAATATGGAAAAAAAAAAAACTTTTGAGCTCACATGAGGTAGAAGACATTAACTACATGAATAGCATGACTGCGATATATGTAACATATACTTTCTCTTTTCACCTGCACAGACCTGATGGATACTCATGTAAACAATCTGCTCTGTACCACTGTACACATATCAAGTCAAGTCAAGAGGCTTTTATTGTCATTTCAACTATATATAGCTGACGCAGTACACAGTGAAATGAGACAA
>CM074972.1:9375614-9388862 GCA_037577455.1 Pangasius macronema
CTGCTCCGGGTGTGTGTGTGTTCACTACTGTGTGTGTGCACTTGGATGGGTTAAATGCAGAGCACAAATTCCGAGTAATGGTCACCACACTTGGCCACAAAGTCACTTCACTTCACTTTTAAGTTTGTCTACATTCCTTTTCTTTTATTATTAGGTGTAGCAGTTATTAGGTACAGTTCTCAATTGAGATTATCACCTATTCTGGGTCTTTCCACCCAGACAGCAGGGCCAATCTTGCTCTAGATCTCTGTGATGTCACCAGGATTCAAACTCATGACCTCTCAATGACATTATGAGCAAATACTTGGATCATCGCTCCACTCTAAACCTTGCCATGACTTATCCTTTCATGGTGATGATATTAAGATATTAACACAATACTGCGTTTGAGGAAACATCATACATAGCCCACTAGCTTCCCAGATTGTGTGAACAGTCATGACAATAATTTAGAGCAATACCTTTGTGTATGAATGAATTTCAGGCACTTACAGTGTGTAGCTTCAGGTCTCTGAGCGTGTCCTTCAGTTTGTTGTAGTTTTTCCCAATAGGAATCACGGTCTTTAGCCACGGTGGTAACCTGAGCCTAGGATTTGGACCACAGATGGTTAAGCTATGTTCTGTCATCGTTATATCAATTTATTATACTGTATATTATGATAGCTGGTAGGGCTGCACAATATATCGAAATATCGCAAATGTAAATATCGCGATATGCATATTGCAAGGGTTTGCGATGACGCAATGATTTTAATTCTTTAAAATTTCAAAAACTCATGAAAGGAAAACGATTTGGGGGCGTCACAGATAGCAGAGAATGCGTTCTTTCCTTCAAAGGAACATGAATCATGTATGCTATGTCACGTTATATAAATATATATCGTACCGCATATCACATCGTCTAGCAAGCTACTTTACATAATCATTTGCACGAACGGAATCTGACAGATGGTTTTATAAGACGGATTTCCATAGGCACTTGGCTCTCTATTTGGAAAATAAAGTCTACTGACACCAACAAGCTAAAAACTCCCAGACACAGCAATGTGATTTTATAGGAATTCCACTCAACACTGATCTTTCACCAGCTTGTGTTTATCGATCCCCTTCTCTCCACCACCTTTAGGGAAACTCTGTGTGACATGTCTGTTGCCTTTTAAAGCAGCTAATTCATGAAAAACGTAACAAAACCATGAATTTAAACTCTGTCTCTTTTACTCTGAACATGTTTTACAGAAACTTTAGGGGTCTTTGCAAGGTGGACAGGGCTTATCTGATTCCCTTGCTGTCAGATGTCATGTGTGTGCTCGTCTATCTGACACAGACGCACTCCTCAATCTCACAATGAGAGAACGAGAGAGAGAGAGAGAGAGAGAGAGAGAGAGAGAGTTTCAAAGGTCAGGTCGTGGTGGGAAATGGATGTTCAGAAAAGAGTGTTCATTTTTCTGAATAAGCCCTAGTGCTCATGTCAGGATTAAGAGGAGCTTCAACAAGCTTTTCAGGGAAAATGTAACAAGACCATGAATTTAAAGTTTGTCTCTTTTAGTCTGATCATCTGTTACTAGCATGCTTTACAGGAAAGTTAGGGGCCTTACAATGTGGACAGGGTTTATTTGATTTAAGCACATGTCAAGTGAAAATGAAGAGACGAGCGAGACAAGCCAGGCTGTGCTTCACAGACAAAGAGCAGACAGATAATCGCTGACGTTAAATATTTCAGCTGTGAAAATGACCAAAATACACGTCTCTATAAATACTCCAACAGAGAGCATCCTTCTACGATCGACTCCTCCAGTCATCGTGTCAAGGTCACTGCAGATGGCAGCTGAGGTCGATGGTGTTTAACTATGAGGGTAACTATGCTGCTGCAATTGCTCTTTAAGAATCAGCAGCAGAAACAGAGCAGCGTCTGAGGGGGAAAAAGCTCAAAACGTAAACAGAAGCACTGACAAGGTCCGATTCATTGCGTGACAACATTGCAAATCATACATTTTTTTTTTTTAATCAGAGAAACCCTTTTAAACATTACACACTGCACCTTTAACATTGATCGGTCCGACTCTAAATTCTCTCACCGTTCGCCTTTTTGTCGCTTCAGGTTGCCTCTGTATTCCTCCCATTTGCTCTTTTCTGACAGATCCCCTGATATAAAGTCCTGCAGTTTCAGTCCATCCTCTTTAATTTCTTTCTTTCTGTCCCATGGTGTGTGTGATGTGCTGGCTGCGTTGCTCAGCCGGCTCGCACAGACCTGTTTAAAAAAAAACCCAAAAAAACTCCTAGATCTTATTTGGGCTTCGGGTTATGTAACATACATGTTGCAGATAATGAATAAAATACAATCTAGCATGAGGAGAAAATAAATCAACAGTGGATTGGTGTGATGTGACAGTAACTGATACCATGCCATCGTTGATTGCTTTCCTATAAACAGCACATCTGCCAAACAATCCCGTTTGAAAGGACAACACAACATTTTTTTTTAACCGTTTAAAGTTACATGCTGTGGAACATCCGTGAAACAAGTTAGCTTCGGAGAGCAAGGGTTGTCAAGTGGTACTTCAGTAGCAGATCCAAGCAAAAATGCAGCATTTTGTAACGTATTTAGCTGAAGGCATCTCATCAGACCAGAGACGAGCCACAGGGCTAGAGACATTAGGCAGGAACGATATTCTATCTCTCTCTCTCTTTTTTTTTTTTTTTTAATTTAGCCTCATTGTTCTGATTAGTGAACTGATGACACGGCTTGTTCAAAAGTTGCATTTATTCTCCTCAGGTCACCTTCAAACCAGATGCGTCTCGTTTGTTCCATCTGTGGTGCTACTCAAATGTGGTAACGTGAACCACCACTACGAAACTAAATATATCCACTTGAAATGGTCTTATTTTTAGCCGTAAACTAATGGTTGTTTATGTGGAATTTCTTTCTTATTGTTTATTCTTATTGTTTATTCTCTCTCTTATTAACAGTATTATTCGTTATCATCATGTTTTTACATTTGATTTCTGTTTTCACTTCGTATATTTAGCTCATGATTTAGGCTCATGACTTAGCTCATGATATTATATTTATGAGGTTGCAGTCCTACAGTCCGGCAACCTTATATAACCATGTAATCTAATCAACCTAATCAATTTAGACTGATGTGATCATTTACCAATAAGATTTTCTTCAGAACGACTCATGAATTAGAGTGATGAAGTTCTGCATATGAAACTATATATCTGTGATTTTCGGTCAGTCTGATACTTGAATTGCTCTCGCATCAGATTCACTGAAAGTATACTCTGTCTCTTTTCTATGGTCATAATAAACACCTCAGCATGTTTCTCTCTGCTCTTCTTCAGGGTGGAATCTTCTCCACCATCCTGTATTAGTGTTACAAAGCTCTGTCATTGGAGACTCCTTCCATAAATGTCTCCTTACAGAAAACCCTTTTCTTGCACTGATCTGTTAATTACAGATCTTGGAATACGTGGAGGTCCCACAGAAATCCCACAGAAATCCAGGCGTAGATGGATATTTAGTTCCGTAACAAGCAATGCAAGAGGTGAGGGTGGTGAGGAAAAGCTCATTGAGATGACATGAGGAAGAAACCTTGAACAGAACCAGACTCAAAATGGAAGCCAGCCTCTTCTGGGTGACGCCAGACAGCGGGGTTATAAATCATTACACTTCTACAAATATATATTACAGTTGAAAGGATGTACAATATGAACATCCCAGGCTTTATTATTACACCAGCAGCTGTTAAGTACAAGTCTACAGTATCCAGGTGAGATTATTGAGTGAAGAATGGGCGAGACTTGGGCGTAAACTTGTTTTGGGAAGGGGATAAACTTTAGGGTGTCCGTGAGTGTGTGTGTGTGTTATGGGGGGATGGTGGCTTAGTAGTTAGCACTGTTGGGGGTTTGAATCCCGCTTCTGCCCTGTGTGTGTGTGTGTGTGCGTGTGTGTTGTGGGGGGATGGTGGCTTAGTAGTTAGCACTGTTGGGGGTTCAAATCCTGCCTCCATTCTGTGTGTGTGTAGCTAGCATGTTCTCTCATACTTCGGTGGTTTAATCCAGGTACTCTGGTTTCCTCTTCCAGTCCAAAGACATGCATTGTAGGCTCACTGGCATCTCCAGATTGTCCGTAGGCATGGGTGAATGGGTGTGTTAGTGCGATTGTGCCCTGAGATGGGCTGGCACCATGTCGCCTTGTGACCCGAGTCCCCCAGATAGGCTCCAGGCTCCTCTGCATATGATAAGCCATACAGAGAATGGATGGATTCTCTGTGTGTTGTGTTGGTACGAGTGTATCGAGTACAGAGGTGTTGGGGTTCTTATACACAGAGCACACTTTGGTCACTTCATTAGTACACAAACACACCAAAGATAGTACTAGATCTTGTAACTAGAGATTGTTTACAGCTCACATTTTTCCAAACTGTCATATATGTTAAATATATTGCAGCATACAGATGCAATGCAGGGTGCTCAAGGCATTACACAGGATTACTGCACACTGACTATTGCACTTCTCTAAGGACAAGCAGCCATTTGACTGAGATTCGACCCCACTCAGCTCGAAGTACTAAAACAGGTTTAGTAATGCAAGATAAATACTATTAGATAAATACACACAGAATTTAGAGAATACGAGTCACACTTACGTGAGAGGCTTCAAAACATCTAGGTGACAACAAAAGCTGATTACAGGACAAACGACTAACAGCTCCACAGCTCCTACTGATCAGCGCCATGACTGCCATTCTCACTTCATCTGGCATCGATTACACGCGTCTGGTCTCACTGACTTTCCCAATTCACCTTCTGTCAGCCGAATACAGAGTAACATTTTATCATCATTATTCACAATTTATTCACAAATCCACTTATTATATTATAATTTAATCTAAAATTATAAAAAACATTCAACTGTTACAATGAACTTGCATAAACACTGTTTGATATTCTCGACAGTTCTACAGCCGTGCCTGGAGTTTGAGCGATGACGTAGCACGTATGCTCTACAAGTGCGTGATGACGTCTCTTCTCCTTCCTTTCCTCCTCTATCGGCGAGGTAAGAACATGGCGCATACTGTTTCTAGGCATTTTGAATCCAGCCCAATCCTGTGTAACGGCCTTTCAGTTTGCGTTATACTGTGTTCTGTATTTTGCCTGAATGTCCCTTGGGTTATGTATAGTCGTATTTTGGTGGTATGTACACACTGAGCTGTGATAAAGATGGTTGATTTGTGAGCCGGGTTTGTGTTTGTTAGCGGTTAGCATGGAGGCCGTGTAGTTCTCTGTGTGTGTATTAAAGCGTTTTATACAGAGAAGTTGTCTAAATAAGAGCTAAGAGTAATGTCTGGGAGTTGTTAGAAGCAAAAGTTACGAGTAGACGTATTTTTAAGGTGAACATGCCGTGTCGTGTTAACTAGTATATCACTGAAGTGTCATTCAGAAGGATTTGACTAGTTTGTGATCTCCATTTTGTTTTGTGTTTTTCAGAATGAAGACCATTCTCAGCACTCAGACTGTGGACATCCCTGACAACGGTAGGTGACCCGGAGCTCTCCTGCTTTAACACTTCTAACCCTGTAACTGAGGGAAAAACCCACCTGGTGTGATGGAGCAGGGTTTCTCCAGGCTGTGTGGACATCAGCCCTTCAGGACAGGGGCTGGAGTTGAACACTGAGACAGTTAGACCTGTCATGATAATCACTTTATTGATGTATCATACCATATATGGACATGAGCTCAATATTGTCCATTGGGTTTACACAAATTTCCGATTCGGGAATATTCCCGAGCTGGTAATTGGAATTTGGGGAACCAGGACATAGTCTGAATCTGAATTAAAAGTTCATTGCTCCTTGAAAGCATGTACTTGTTATTATTATGAGCGTGTGATTAAAACATGGTCTCTCAGCGCCAATATCGTTTATCGCAATTATTTCTGGAACAATATATCGTCTGACAGAAGTGGTTATCGTGACAGGACTACGAAACAATATAATTGGGTTTTTAGTAGTAAGGATTAAGCATTGCTGTTCAAATCTGCAGCTTAACCCCACATGCACACCAGCATGCAACAAGCGACTTCATTTTCTGATTTTCATCACTGTACAGCGATTTCAGCTACGAGCGACATTTTTGAGTTGAGTTTCTCCGTTCTGTGCGGTGGTAAAATGATGAATCCAAACGTTTAGACCAAATGATTTCCCCCCCTCCCTCTTTCTTTCCAGTTCCCTGTTCACATGCTAACTGCAATTTATTGCTTGATTTGGGGGAAAGAAATAGAGCAAACCTTGTTAACTGTGGTTTCAGCTCATGCAGCCTCTCACTGGCTGTTTACATGCACATCAGTATTCTGATAAACAGAGTTTGGCAATATTCTAATTAATACTGAGTCATGTGAACTCTGCAATCTGATTCAGAGTAAGACTGTATTCTGCCCCTCGAATATGCCTGTTTGAATCGGAAGCTTAGCTGTAGGCCCGGTGTTTAGGAATAGCAACTCGGACATACTTCCAGCGAACCACGTATACAGGAATATTCGGAATATGGCTGCGACCAGAATATAGACCGTAAACTGAATTTTATGTGCAAAGTGTGAATTATTTTACTAGAATGTATACACACACACACTCACTCATCTGTCTCTTATATAATGGCAAGTCACTTATAAATTGTCCCATAGGCTTACTTGGAGTTTTAGTTTTAAAACTGGCCATCGAGCGTCGTCGTGTCAGGTTTTGTGGTTAAGACTCTTTCCTCTGTCCTGGTGATGTACAGGCTTCTGTTCATGAGTTCTCCCAGGAGTTGCAACAGATTTCCTGAGAGACCGACTGAGCGGTTATAGTAGAGCTCCAGGTTATAAGTGCACGTTTAACACGAGGAATTGTTCCCGAGCGTACTGATGTATAACGTATTGGCGCTTCTGTTCTAACCCTTGCAGTCGACGTGACGTTGAAGGGCCGCACGGTTAGCGTGAAGGGACCTCGCGGGGTTCTGCGCCGCGAGTTCAACCACATCAACCTGGAGCTGCGGCTGCTCGGCAAGAAGCAGAAGAAGGTAATGAGGCAGAAATGCACTAAACTTTTACACTGGACCAGGAGGATGCTACGAAAAATGCACAATGACCTTAATAACATTTTTGTAGCTCCTGACCTAAAGGTTGCACACGAGTCTCACATGGTGGTTCCTTGAGAACCGGAGCCTGTTTTAGTAGATATTTCACTCAGTGGATGGCAGGATGAATAGCAGGTTGATGGCAGCTCTGGACGGAACTGATTACGGTCGACACGACACAAAGACATCGACGCACACCTATTTACCACCCCATTGTCCTTCCTCGACCGGTGTCAGTCTTGGTAGTGCAGCCATGTTCAGAACATGATCAAGGGTGTGACTCTGGTAAGACTTTCCCTCATAGAACTGTTTATTTTACATATTTATATATAATTATTCCCTGTTCATGCGGTTCTTTACTATGTCTTTAGTTTGTTTGCTGTCACTAATATTTGTGCTTTGTTGGGACTTTTCGTTTCGCAGGGTTTCAGATACAAGATGCGATCTGTATACGCCCATTTCCCCATTAACGTGGTGATTCAGGAGACTGGCTCTCTGGTGGAGATCAGAAACTTCCTGGGGGAGAAATACATCCGCCGTGTGCGCATGAGAGCAGGTGAAGTTTTGTCTAAGCCTCGCTGTTTAGACAGGTGCATACTGACCAGGCTATTGGGCACACGGAGTGAAATCAAGACACATTACCCAAACTAGACCTTGAGGATTTCATGAGACACCTAGCTCTAATTAAATTGTCACCTGAGGGTCTTTATTAAGAAACATCTTCCAGTTGGAGTCTAGTGGAATTAGTCCTGTCTTGTATACCATGGGGTAACATAACACAGCAGTATAGTACGCAGGACTACATGAAGTAGCATCAGTGTTCTTTAAGAGCTTTAGCCGTTCTTGTGCTTTCCTGCCAGTATTTCAGCAGACTAGTAACTCAGAACGATCTCAGTGGATCTTCCTGTTGGCCAGTATTGTCTTATGTCCTAGGTTCTTACTCCATTGCAAGATAATAAGTGATCAGCCGCAAATATTTTGATGGAGAAAACTCGTGAGAAGTAGTTAGTGGAAACTACGAAGGACCCTAATTGTGTGCCGCCATGTTTTCTAGGTGTGAACTGTTCCCTCTCCGCTGCCCAGAAAGACGAGCTGGTTCTGGAGGGTAACGATATCGAGCTGGTGTCAAACTCTGGTGAGGCTCCACCCATTCGCTTTCATCCAAGAGCCAACTCTGTGTATAAAATCTACAGAAGAATCAGTGTTCATTATGTTTACAAGGACGTTTTTGTATCCACCAAATGGACCGTCACCCCTGTCAAGAGCGGGGAGTTGATGAAAAACCAAGAATCAGCATCTGGAATACTAAAATTAAGAGTTTAACATTGGACAGAACATACTGACAAAACCAAGCTGGTAGAAAGCTTCATCTTGAATACAAAAAAACAATCCTTGTGAATTTGCTTCTTATATTCTTGTACATTTCATGCCCTTTCTTTTTGTACAAACCATTTCTCATTTATACGATTTAATTATAGGGGTAAATTGAAGTAGTCACGGTTTCACAATGGGATGTAAACAATTAAAACCCATGTAGAATAACGTACCCTTTACCCAGCTCTCCCCAAACACCACCTCAGTTGTAGCTATTTATCCCGAATCCCCTTTAGCCTGTGTGTAAGCCTGTTATCTTGTATTTGTGACCCCAGCTTGTGTGTGCATGACCCTCACCTCCTTAGTGTCTCTTCTTCCAGCGGCCCTCATCCAGCAGGCCACCACAGTGAAAAATAAGGATATCCGAAAGTTCCTGGACGGTATCTATGTCTCTGAGAAGGGGACAGTAGTGGAGCCAGAGGTGTAGAGGACACGAGGTTAGAGCGGGCCCACTGTCGGGCTGGAGGACTTGTCTCTCTTTGCATCGCTTTCCGAATTTCTCTATATTTCTGCTGATTTTTCTTCCACCTTTGACCACCCGCATTGTCTGTCGCACTCCATTTCTGTTTCTTTTGACAATGTGCTGTTATATTGGAGCACTGAGAAGGAATGAACTTCGGTCGTGTTTTTGCCTTGCAGTACATTAATCACGACTCTTCTCTTTAGTTTAGGCCTTGTCTGCATCTTGGGAAGCTATTACTAACACCATTGTTACTTGCGGCTCAAACACCTGTTGTGCATGTTGCATGTGTGTTAATCAGGACAGTATTACATCATGTATCTGCTTGTCAGTATTGTTGACTGTATTATTACATGTGTTTGTTTGTATGGAGCGTTTGGTTGATTTTAAACAGGTTTCCACTCCCTGTCTTGACTGCAGACTTGATTATTACTTTCTGCTTTGTCGTTCACTGTTATATTTACACTTTCTCTCTCTCTGTTTCTCTCTCTCTCTCTATCAGCTGCACTAATCCAGCAGGCCACTGCTGTGCGGAAGAAAGACATCCGGAAGTTTCTGGATGGGATCTACGTCAGCGAGAAGACCACTGTGGTGGAGCAGGCTGATGATTAGCAGCATTAGTCCTTGTAAAATTGTCAATAAACATCTTTTTTTCACCACCAGTATTTGAAGTTGGTTGCATTTGTTTGGTTTTTTTAAACAAAAACTTAAGGTTAAAATTGTACCGAATGACTTTGTGAAAATTACCGTACAAACTAATCAACCGTCAAAATACGAACCCTGAAATCGTCGTGACGACACTGCTTGTAATCACTCCTGGGTTAAATAAAATAAAAAAGCCCTGAAAAGTGCTATACTGTAATTAGAAGCAGGAGCTTTAGTCGACTTTTCACTATGGAGGTTCATTGAATAAGGGTTCTTAGTCTCCTGAAGTGGTGTTCTTGTCTGATTACACACTGTTGTAGGATTCTACACAACCTTTAAAGGTTTCCTGAGAGACGTCTTTGTAGAACTGTTGGTGTTTAATGATTTGGATTTAAGCAGAACTGTATGGATAGTTTACATGCATCCATTCCTTTTTTTATTTTCAATACATCACACATCAGTGCTCTATGTATTTGAACAGCTCCCAGTTCTGGTCCAGTCAGAGCTGCATCAGTTTCTTTTTTTTAAAGGTAATGATAGGATTGTGTCCATCTTAAACTCATCACAGGTCCCTGACTATACATAATATTTTCTGAGCATCACATGTTCATAGCAGAAATAATAAAAATAAATAAATCAAAATCCAGTTTTGTCAGCATCATCTCCAAGTGATTTTTTTTGCTCTATAGTTCCTAATACTTGAGGGAACTGGTCAGTAAACCTCCCACACTACAGTTAGGATTACAGTATGAGAAGATGGATCTGATGGATAGATTGATTAAATCTGTATGCAGACCTCTGAATGAACAGGTCTTGCAGAGGTATGATAGGTGTTGTAAGCCTTCAGTGGTGGCTGCTTGCTCACTGTGCCACTCATGGAGGTAGATCTTCAGTTAATCTGATTAAGTTGGTGCTGGATAAACTTTCATACTCGAGTGAATGTTGAGCATTATTCGCCACAGTAATACTGCCAAACTTTTGCCAGCTATATTAACTACGAACTGATGTTACTATACCAATGACTGTAATCAGCTGGGGAGGCAGAAAATCTCACGCAGCAGGCTCTTTGTGCTGTTTATAAATCTACACTATATGGCTAAAAGTATGTAGATGCCTGACCATCACACTCGTATGTGCTTCCCATCCCATTCCAGATTTATTCCCCCTTTGCTGTTATAATATCCTCCACTCTTCTGGGAAGCTTTCCACTGGATTTTGGAGCGTGGCTGTGGGGGTTTGTGATCATTCAGCCATAAGAGCATTAGTGAGATCAGGCACTGATGTTGGTCTGGGGTTCAGTCGGTGTTCCAGTTCATCCCAAAGGTGTTCAGTGGGGTTGAGGTCAGGGCTTTGTGCAGAACACTCGAGTTCTTCCACTCCAACCTTCTCAAACCATGTCTTCATGGAGCTCGCTTTGTGCACAGGGACACTGTCATGCTTTAACATGCTTGGGCCTCTTGGTTCCAGTGGAGGGAAATCTTAAAGCTCCAGCGTACAGAGACATTCTGTACTATTGTGTGCTTCAGACTTGGTGGAAAAAGTTTGGGGAACAACCACATATGGATGTGATGTTCATATAGTGGCCATATAGTGTATTTAACTGGGAATTGTCTGGCCAGAGACAACCTGCATCCCATTAACTTACATGATGCTATTGATCACCTTATCCTGCTTTTCAGAAGATGTAGAATTAAATCCATCAAAATATCCTTCAATCAGCCTATAAATGAAAAACCATTCGGTCAGTCATTAAAGAAACAAATATATACATGTTCTTAAATTTAATAAATAAATAACTTCATTTAATGCAATAAAAAATTAAATTTGCAAATGTTACATAAATTATTGCGTAAAATAAATCAATAAATAAATGAATAAATGCGTTAATAAATACTTATTATTATTGAAAGATTTTTTTTATTTTCACGGCTCCTCGCAGTTCCGGCGAGGCCCCGCCCCCCCCTTGCGTCATCACGCTGCGCCAGAACGAATCACTCTTGGCGCCAAAGACTGTAAGCGTATCGTTACGCACTTTTGCTGCAACAACAACAAAAAGTTAATGACAGCTGCTGAAGATGGTGAGTTGTTTTATTAATCTTTTGTAGGTTTAAATATGGACACTGTACCTGTAGCTGCCCTGCACAGCCGTGCACTGTGGCGTATCCGAGCAGTTTTGGAGTATAAAAACACAACCTGAACCCGGAGCTAACAGCAACTTTCACTGGTCATGCTTCAAATGGCTCACTTTCTCCCTGTATAGGCGCCCTTCATAGGGGTTTAAATGATGGCTTCCAGGTCACATAATGACCACTATATATTCAGCGAGAAGGCATTTGTGATGCAACCAGTGCAATGCAAAACACAACAAGCTAATGTCAAGTTGCCTTGCAAAGTTTACACCCTGAAGCGCTCTCTCCATAATATTATTTATATTATTAAACAAAATAAAAGCAGATTCTTGGATTTAAGTCTGGAAATAGCAGTAAATAAAATAAAGCTCAGTTTATATGGAGTTTATAAGGAGTTGGCTAACTAGCTAGCTGCCCAATCGAGCACGACAGGAACTCAGCATGCTGAGATGAACTGGAATCTGTAGAGAATCGCTTACTCTGTGTTGTCCTGATGAAGCTGCAGAATATAAAATCTGCACCAAAGTAAGAAAAAAAAGCTTCATTTTAAAACCCCAGCCATAATTGACCTACTTTTTCCATCCTCTTAGGAGTGCATTACATACACATAAATACAAACCCTGACTGCTGTAAGGGTGGACAGTATGCTGTCAGTTCTACGAAGAGGACTATACATCAACAAAAATACTAATAAATAGTAGAATCGACAAATCAAAATACTCCTATTTACTGGTAAGTCTAAAACGAACAGTGATGTCATGCATATGATCAGAAGATAAATTGTTCTAAGTTAAGCTGATTGTCTGGTTTTGAATCCGAGGAAGAAATAATCTGTCTGTTTGCACGTCTTGCACGTCTAAAACCATCCCTTGTTCCTGTGGCAGGACATACGCAGGTTCTTTGCGCCAAAGCCTGGCCATGGTGGTGGCAGCAGCAGCACTGACGACGAGCCGAAGAATAAAAAGAAGCCCGCCCCCAAGGTTCAGGTTGATTCTGGAGAAATGTACCGTGGTTCTTGTAGTGATGTCGCATGAGAAAAGGTTTTGATCTTTCCTCTTCTCTCACTTGCTCAGACTACAAGCACCAAGTTGGAGGAGAAACGATCAGCCAAACGGAAGAAGAGAGTCATCGCGGATTCAGGTGCAGTGAGGATTCCTTATTAAATCCTGACCGTAATAACCAACCAACATAAACTGAGCTGAGTTAAATAAAATGCTCCTCTATAGCCCTGATTACTTAATAAGTGGTTTCTCATTTTCATTTTGGTATCAAGTACCAAAAGACATGTGCTTGTTGTGAAGAAAATGGTATTGATACACTATAAGGTCAAAAGTCTGTGGACACCTGACCATCACACCTATATGTGGTTCTTCCCCAAACTGTTGGCACAAAGTTTGAAGCACACAATTGCATGGGATGTCTTTGTATGCTGTAGCATTACAATGTCCTGTCACTGGAACTAAGGGGTCTAGTCCAAATCCATTTTAGCCTGACAGTCCCCCTGTGCACAAAGCGAGGTCCATG
>CM074972.1:9431841-9444482 GCA_037577455.1 Pangasius macronema
ATCAGGAAATGAAAGCTGAAATTCTGATCTATCATCTCATAATCATCTTCTGATCTCAAACCCAAATGTCTTCAGTGCATAGCAGAAACAAAGAATTGGCCTTGCTGTTCCAATACTTTCTGGAAGGAACTGTACATGCATATGGATGGGATGACAGGAAAAATTGAATGATATATAGTGGAAGGCTTCATGTTTATTGGAGCGGGCATGTATATCCTTTGCTCTCCCAGATTGGTGTTGACATGAGAGCAAGCACGAAACCTCCTGCTGGGGAATTTAGCTCTGAATAAACCAAAGAAAACTGAAAAAGACATTAATATAATTGCTAAGAACAATAATATATATATATATATATAATTTTTTTCCCCCACAAATTCTGTTCATCACACTATATGTGTATTAAAAATGGCTTATTCCTGTTCTGGCCTGTCCTTGTGAATGTCAATTTCAGTTTTCTGCCCTGATATGTCCTGTGGAGAGACTACATTATCACCCTTGTCCCATCCTGTTTTTCAAATCTGAATTTTTATCTTGCATATCTTCTAACAGTACCCCTGAAACCATATCATGCAGAAAGTTAGAGAAAGACACAGTGTGCCTATGGCGTAATTTTAAAATGATAATGATGAATAAGTTTAAGACATTATATAATCACAAAATCCAATTTGTTTTGGCTATAACTTGCTTGTTCGTGCGAGTCAGGTTTAGTCTTTGGTGGAGTAACCTAAACTCAAATGTGTGTGAATAAGAAATGAAGTCACACGTCTCCTGTGAACAAAAATTCCACCAATTTAACCCTTGGGTCTAGAGTGACAGTGGTGAATTAGGTCAGTGGAAAAAAAGGGAAACACTTTCTCTTGTTGTAAACAACCAGATGAATATACTGTATGGCACGGACCATGCAAAGTGATACATACAGTATACAGTGTTCATTAATTCTCAAACTGAAAGATACACACGTTCATTGTCATATTACTGGGAAAATTAAAACAACAAGCGCTAAACCATATATTTTATTGAGTTTTTAACTATAGACATTATCACATTGTATCAAAGGACACATGCAGTACTTGATACGACCACATTAAAGACTTACTTATTTAACTTGACCTATGTTTGACGTAAACTTTCAAAAAAAATTACATTAAGCACATATTCTGAGGCGATTGTAGCCATGCTTATAATTCTTGTTAGGTTATAATATATTATTATAATAATACCTCATACAGCTCCATAATAATAAAATAATTAATTCCTTGGTAATGAAATGACAAACATTTTGTACTACTCCTCATTATTGTCCTTACAATGTCCTTAGATAGCAATAAATGTGTGCAACATAAGGGTTCNAGAGAAAGTGAATAGAAACAGAAAAACACATTATGTACCTGTACTGTGCAGAGATGATCGCATCACTTTGTCTAGAATGACAGTGACTTGCGTGTCCTGGGCATCATATTCCAGTAGACAATTAACCTAAGATACATAATAAATCCACACACGCTATCTACACTACCAGAGATGCAAACATATTCTGTTCAGACTAGGTGTGTCTGTGGAATTAGACTCATTATGTTCTGATTAGCGTACTTCAGTTGGAGGGGGCTGGAGTTTGAATTCAGGCAGCATTAATTATTGATGTGTGTCAAGTAACCAGAGACTATATGCGCCTGGGTTACTGGCTCCCAACAAAACCCAATGAACAATACCTATACAAAGGCATGCTATTGAGGGCCTGAGGGCCATGAGCCCTTATATAAGATAAAAGTAGTCCTAAACACTAGCACTGGTTTCAACCTTCTTGTTTGGCTCTCAGTTTCCACACACAGCTACTGTATCTTGCAGATATTCAGCTGGTGGAAACTTTAACAGCTATGTGCTTAGATTGGATTCTGCAAAANGTACAACAAATGCTACCCTTATAATATACCACTTTTATATATTATATTATATTACTGCTAAAATATGTATGGATGTCTGTGTGGCTGAATTCTGGCCAATTTTTTTAAACATGCTTTGACACCTCAACTTTAAGAAACTATAAATATATTTATTAGATAACTCCAAAGATCACATTCGGTAACGAGCCAGTTTAAAATACACGGTTGGCAAAAAAAACCAAACATCTAAAACCTTGCTAGCTCAGTGTGATGTCCTCACACAGTGAGTGAATGGAATGAATGAATGGAGTGAATGAACACAATGGCTTTCATCAAGTTGTGGGATGTAGCTATGTGCCTCAGAGAAACAGACATAATCCTAATCAATTCAGTTTGTACTCAATTACTGTCTGTCAAAATACTCCTGTGCCACTGTCTGAATGGAATCTTTCAATGTAATTTTCTCCTTTTTGGAGGTAACCTGATGTTAAAAGACATTACTCGTTTATTTGTGGTTGAGATATTTGCAAAAGAGAAGCATATTTTGCAATTATCTCAACCACAACTATATAAATGAATAAGGTCTTTTAATATCAGACAATATTTCTGTATTATATAGCTCCTTTACAATACACTTAAATGGAAATACATCAGATGTCTCCAAAGCATCATAGCACCAAGGTCATTTGAACTCAATCTCTCAGAGTTACAATGATATTGATGTTGTGATGAAATCCCCCCCAAAACCAGTCATTAGTGTTTGTTGAGAGAGCACAGCATGATGAAAGAAACTAGACATAAATGCATGATGTGCAAATACACCACACCATGGGGGTGTAAATAGATAGAGAGATATTTATTACATTACACAGAAGAAACTTACAATGTATTGTAAATTGTGTAAAAATTCACATGACTCAATTTGCATATGGCTATGATCATTACTATGCCTTACTGCTTCTGAAGTCTCCTTTATAGGGTTTGAAAATATTGACCATTTGGGACACACTATAACGTTTTTTGAAAAGCCTAAGCTGGTGTCCTACTGTTGTGCAATCACTGAAACTTATGCAAACAAGAACAAGTATCAAAAATGATTAGTGAACACAAGTTTAATTTCATTCTTTTTTTCTGTTTTAGTTACTAAATGTAGTGCTACCATAACCCACCAAGGTGAGGATAACCCACCTTACCTTCAGCAAGCACCTGCTTGCACTGGATATCCTCATTAGTAGGGAACTAGGTGCCAATGGGACAGACTTCACCTGTTGCAGAGACACAACTGGAGTAGCACAACTGAGGGCAATTTGAGGACATTTGATTGCCCCCACTTTTGTGAGAAAAGCATTGCATCTCTATCATGCTAGAACTTGTGCCCTTCTTGCTCAGTCAAGGCACATCTGTGTGTAGTATTTGTGTAGACACAGGTTGATTACCCCTCTTTTGACTCCAACAGGCTGCTCCAAAAGGAAACTCCTGGAAACAGTACCACATATAGCAACCTGTTTGAATTACATTGGCAAGCACTATCAGTTCGGGATTAGCCAGCATTCTCAATTAATCTAGCTTCATTCTGATTAATTGTGTGACCTATTCTTTGGTGGAGACACATAGGAGCCAGTATTATGGCTGTCTGCATACCTCTAAAGAACACCTGTGGAACTAGAGAGAGACCAAATGAATTTGAATCTGAATGCCTGTGCTGGAAGGCAAACCTTAAAAAACATCAATATTTTGATGGTAACAGTCTTGTGGCTGCATGGCATGAATAACCTTATAGCCTTAACATAGGAAGTATGTTGAGAACCAATGGGTTTTCTTATTTTATCTCCTTCAGTCCAAGGGGGAACAAGCTTATCCAGTGTGGCAAACATGGTAGTGGGCCTGATACTGATGAGGCCTTTACCTACTAAAATGGAACTGCAGTTTGTCATCACGAAATTGTCATCGGGACCCACTGATCTGATGGAGCCATTGCCTGAAGAGCAATTGTGGCGGCCATATGTCCTGGCCTAGGTGATAGAAGCTGATTTAGATTAAATTCTGGACACAAGTATTCAGCTGTTGATTCACCATCAGAATGGAAATGTGTCCCAGACTTTTCACGTTATGTGTTAGCAGTCCAATGTAGCAAGAGGCTGGCAGCAGCTGGTGGGCTCACTCGATCACACTTTGGTCACATCATTTATGAAAATATGAAATCACGACATTAAACAGGGAATGATACATTTAATTGTAATGATAATAAAAGGGCATGGTTGATGAGGTAATTGACAGTTTTGGACATGACAGTTGACCCTTATGAACATGCATGTACGCACAAGTGGACGGTGAGTCCTGTACCTAAGGTTGGCTACCCTGAAACCATGCAACTGGGAAGGACCTGTTTAAGCATTGCAGAACCAGATAAAAAGAGAATGAGAGAGAGGTTCTGTTTCTACTGTAGTCAGACTTCTTACTTTGTGTCTCAATGCCTGCACCATGGAAAGACCATGGTCCAACCCAGTTCAGCTGAGAGGACACTCACCACCTCAGTTATCTCCTCAGTGAGTCCGTTTCAATTTATATCTGAGCAATCATTCATGCTAATGGTACAGATCCAGCACTCTGGAGTGACTCTGGAGTGGCAGGAAACTTCTGGCTTCCAATCGTTTGGAGACAATCCAAAGCTCCACCCAGTGGCCTTCTACTTCAAGAAACTCTCCACAGCAGAGATGAACTATGACATCAGGAATTGGGAATTACTGGTGAGGAAACTCACATTAGAGGAGTGGCATTCATGAGACCATAAAAATCTCAAATACCTGAACACTGCCAAATTATGTGCCACAGGCTCATACCCTTACCCATACCTCAAAGCCCCTGGTCCCACATCATCATAGACTTCATCACTGTCCTCCCTGAATCACATGGCAACACTGTGATTATGTCATCATTCACAGGCTTTCGAAGTTTCTACACGTGATTCCCTTGCCTAGCCTACCCACCTCCTTCCGGACCACAGAGGTAATATTTAACCATGTGTTTCGCTATTTTGGGAGGACATAGTGAGTGATCGGGGCAATGAATTCACCTTTAGAGTCTGAACTAGCTTTATGGAGAAGCTGGGTGTCATGGTGAGCCTTATGTCAGGCTAACATCCACAGTCCAACAGACAAGCTGAATGCGCTAATCAGGAGATTGGAAGGTTTCTGTGAATGTTCTGCTCAGAGAACCAAGACAACTGGGCACAGTTTCTCCCATGGGCTGAGTACATACAAAACACCCTATGTCACTCAGCTGACTCCCTTCCAATGTGTGCCAAGTTAGCACCCACCATTGTTTCCTTGGAAGACCAATCTCACAGACTCACCCACAGTAGATGGGTTTTTTAGGCTGAGTGAGCAAGTGTGGGAGCACGTGCACCAGCACCTAGAACAAGTAGCTTAGTGTAATAAGGAATTTGCAGATCAACACTGTGGAGAAACCCCGCAATTCCAGCCAGGCGATCGAGTACGGCTGTCCACCCAAGACCTGAAAAGCACTCAAGGTTGTAAAAAGCTCAGTGTCCGATACATCGGCCCCTACAAAATCCTCCGTTGCATCAATAATGTCACCAACAAACTAGACCTGCCACATCACAGTCGACTGTCAACCTCATTCCATATATCACGTCTCAAACCTGTCACTCCTACACCACTACACCACCAACATCGAGCAACCCCTTGACATTGAAGGACAACCTGTTTACCTGGTAAAGATCATCTTGAACACTTGCCTCAATAGAAGACATTAGGCATGAGGAAAATCTGACCTTTTGTTTAAGTTAACATGGTCAATATCACAAATTTGCTTACATTTAAAATAGGGACCTAGAAATAATATAGAATCTTGAATATTAAATATTCAAGATATTAAACATTTACTTTCTTTTTTTCAAAAATTCTGAAACCCTCCACTGTAGGCGTATGTATTTATAAAATAATTTTCAGTGTGCTGGATGTGTAAATAGCAATGTAAATATTGCTGTGTTGGTGGAAATGACTACTCCTACTATACGGGCTGTTTAATTAGTCTGTTGCCACATTTTGGAGAGTGTGACCACCTTTGTTAATTGTTATCTTTTTAGTTACTCTTATAGTATTGATACTGCTATTTTTAAATATCTTAGATAGCATGGCAATTGTTTATTTATTCTAATAAAATCAGTTCAACCTGAACTTGCCTTGTCTTTTATTATTAATTTGATATCTGGGCAGGATGCCCTGTTTTACAGAATTCCCCTTACCTCCAGCCATTAAAGCAGTGGTATAGTCTTTTAGAAACCCAAGCAAAGCGGTGTTACAGTGCATGTGTAAACAGTAATCGATAAGAAATTATGCTATGAAAGAGATCAGAAGTATATACTATTTGTGATTCAGACTTTGCAGCACTTGAGTTCTGGTTGAATGGTCTGGCTGGAGAAACTCTGATCTGATGCCAGTTTCTCCAGAGGCTGCAGATCTGATCCATATGTGCACAAGCATATGGAGCTCTTGAGACACAATCTAAACTTTTTATGGTCTTGGGGGGAACTTTTTCATTCAGCTTCAACCCAGGTTGAAATGTGTTTGCCTATCACAGGGTCATTGCCAGAATTTAGAGGATTATATGCTAATGTTTGCAGCAGTCATTGAAAATGAATTTCCATGAGCGCTTAGGCACATGCAATGGCACAGCATGGCTCCAGGAAGTGGAGGAGAGATACAGACTCGCCAAATTTCTCTAAAGGCAGCAAAAGCAGTGACACACACAGAGTGCACTATAAACTTCAGCACTGTTTAGTCATGGTGTTTTATGATTAGTGTGATTATTGTGGGTGAGATTATTTAGACTAGGAACACAAAGGGCACCAAGATGTTCATGTTGTTACGACAGTAAGGGTCTAAATGTGGTCAAGTTTGAGGAGCTTACTACGATATACTGTAATGCTGCCTTCAAGTGCTATCTGATTTATTGTGAATATGGTTTCACCATTCAAGTAGTCTTACATCTGTTGCTGTTACTACTGGCTGAATTATGTATGTTTTTACAATAGGGAAAATGTTAGGAAGATACCAATATATAGACAGGTGAAAAAACAGTGTCTCTGTTATGCTATGGGGGACATTATCTTATTATGAAACATTTCTATCCTGATGGATTACTCTTCCAGGATTACTCTGCCCCCATCCACATGGCACAAGGGCTCACTGAATGAGTATGAAGATGATGTAAAAAAATATACTGTGGCCATCACAGCCACCAGATCTCAACCCAAATGAACACCTATTGCATATGTTGGAGGGATCTGTTAGCCAGCACTCTTCACAACCAAAACACCAATTGAGGGAGAATGGAGTGCATCACTCCAGTATAGTTTGAGAGACTTGTAGAACCAGTGCAAGTTGCACTGAAGCTGTTCTGGTGGATAATCGTAGCCCAACACCATATTAAGACACATTATGTTTCTTTAATTTGTTACCCATTAGGATGCCACCTTTGCCCCAAGTCAGTTCATGATATTTCTGCCCTTCTAGATCTGCCCAGGTCAACTGTAAGTGCTATTATTAGGAATTGGAAGCATTTAGGAGCAGCAGCAACTCAGGTACAAAGCAGTAGACCATGCAAACTCACCGAGCGGGGCTGCTGAGAACTGTAGCACACAGAGCATAAAAATCACCTATCCTCTGTTCCATCACTCTTGGAGCTTCATGAAATGGATTTCCATGGCTGAGTAGCTGCACACAAGCCTAATGCCAGGAGTCATATATAGGAGGCATTTATGTCATAGGCTGCTGGATGATTCACAGAGTAAGAATGTCACTGTAATAATAAATAATACCTCACTAAGCATATGCTGTAAATCTTTACACAAATATTTACACTGTATATTTACTATCAGTTCTGTAATTGAGTAATTTTATCAGTTCTGTCCTTTAGATCAGGGTAATATAATCACATGGATATATACACTGGGAGTTTTTTCAGTAGTGCCACTACATTCTTATTTCTTCAGTAATCAAGATTGCCCATTTACCAGCAGACTGTATATTGCTGTTAATAATTCATATGTACTGGAATATAATAGAAATAGTGGTTTCTGTTAAAATCATGGCATTGGTAGCTCTGCATTTTTGGCCTTGTGCTGCCAACTAGAAGGTTGCCAGTAGAAATCCCAGGATTGCCAGAGACCTGCTGTTGGGCTTTTTAGCAAAATCCCCAGTTGCTCAACTGGGTGCTTGAATTGTATCCAACCTCACTGTTGAGCTCATTACTGAGTCAGGTCAATTTTTATTGTCATTCCATCCATATACAGTCTACATGATGAAAATGCTGCCCGCAGGAGCACTGCAACACACAGTATAGGGCTTAATGTATACAGGACTACCTAAAAGTGATATATAATAAGTGCAGCACAATACAATCAATACAAAGAAGAAAATAGTTACCAGAAGAACAGAAGACAGAACAACAGGATTGGCTTCAGGAAAAACCAAGCAGCATTTGTTTGCATGTGAGGCCAAGTCTCACTGAAAGAATGTTCACTTCTTTTTCCTCACTTATTTTTTAACACCTTAAATACAGTGAAAATCAATGTTCTGTCACAAGCACACAAGTAGATGTAAATATCAGGAAATTCTGATCTATTGTCTCATATTCATCTTTTGATCTGTCTTAAATGTTTAGCAAAAACAAAGGAATTGGCTTTGCCTGTCTAATACTTTCAGAGAGGATTGTATCAGTGTATCAAACTTTCGCTCGACTGCTCTGTAGTTTAGATTATAATAATGTGAACAGGCTGCACCGAAAATCTTAAGCATGTGCATAAACCACCTCTGAATACAAGGTATTTTGCCCATGAAAATATTTACCTAATTGAATCTGTCCCTTTTAACCTATATCGAGCTTATAAAAGGGATTCCTTTGTATGGAATATAATGCTTCCTGGAAAATACAATACATTTTAATGCAGCAAAAATAAGCATTGCCTGAATATGTGCCTTAGGTTTCCATTCTCAAATGATTAACACCTTCAACATTATAAAAGTACAATAACTGGAATGTAATGACACAATGTTTGTGTGATTGATTCAGACGTGTAGCAGCATATAACAAAAGATATGCGTTAGAATGTAATGAAAATTAAACATGGCTAAGCTTTCACTGGTGTGGCTTATGTGAACCAAATATAAACTTGCCAGTTGCCACGGTGATTACTTTAACCTGGATTGAATCAGCAAGGAAAGTCTGCCAGAATGCGGTAGAGTTTGCTGTGTGTGTATGTGTGTGTGTGCCTTGTATTGAACAATATCATTATACCCCCTAGCAGGAAGCTATTTAGGAAATAACTGATACTGGTACAAAATATCAACTTTGACATATAGTATGTGTATACTTTTATCAAATATTTTGGCCTTCTTCTTCTTCTTCTTCTTCTGGCTATGGTGTCTATGGCAGCCCATAGAACCATCTGGTAGACAGTTGTCAAATTTGGCACACTGATTGGGGGAAGGGTCTAAGGAACATTCTCACCAAATTTGGGCCAAGTGCTGCCAACGCTTTTGTGCCACCAACAGGTCTAATTTTGGCCTAATTTATCATCATAACTTTTGAACTGTGTTTCCAAAATTTAAAAGCATCCCTGGATTCCCTGGGTCAAGATTAGTTCAATGCACACTATGAAGTCATTTTTGGCCTAATGAGATTTTCCACTATCTAGGATTTTGTCAAACTCCTACATACTACCACTACTCTTACAAATGTTGTCCAATCATCAGTAAATTTGGCAGAGATCATCTTCAGAGCAAGCTTCACAAAAGCTTTAAAAGAATTGTTATTACTTCAAACGGTTTGCCCATAATGGGCCAACAAATCTGACAGTGGTGCCGCCAAACAGGAAGTGAGGCTGTATCTCAGCAACAACTTTGCTCTCTGACACAAAACTTGGTAGGCATCTTCAGGACCATGACCTGAGGTTATATAACAAATTTTGTGACAGCACCACTTACTGGTCAAACATAACTATAACATGCTAAACATGCTTACATCTAGCTGCCATGTTTGTTACTCCTCTTTCAAATTTTGTCCAATCCTGACCAAATATGGCTCACATCATCTTGACACCTGTCTGAACAAAAGTTATAAAATGAATTTTGATATACAAAACCATTCTGGAATGTCCTGGCAAATGCAAAAAAAAAAAAAAAATAGGAGGTGAGGGTGTGTCTACATACCATCAAAAACTTGATAATTATCTTGTAACAACTTTTTTTCCTTATATCATTTGAAGAATTTGTGCTAAATTCACAGTCCATTTTTCCTATAATTCCCTGGAGCATGCTGAAGTGAATGCACAAATTCAAGTGTATTTGTTGTAGAAATCATGACCAAAGGCCAAAGTAGCAAAAGACAACTCCACAGGTCACAGCAGTAGTGGCAGCTGCAGCAGTGCCACCCTGCTGCCCATTTGTTCATCTAGACCTTTCCTCCTGCAGTCAGAGAATTCCACCACTGTCAGTGGTCAAAAATACACATCATGAGTGAAACTACAAATCACTCCTGAGTCTCTTTGCCTAAAATTATGGCTCTGCTTTCCTGCTTAGGCAACAATTGTAGCATGTCTGTGAATGGGCAGCTCAGTTAAAACTGTTCTTAATTTGGCATAGAGATGTTAAGAGACAGAGAGAAAAACCCTTCAAAATCAATTTCTATTGACCCACCATATATATAAGTCTAACAATGTGTGTATTGATAAATTAAAAACAGGATCCATGGAAAAGTAATCCAATAAAACGAACAAAAAGCAAAGTACACTACATAGCAATCATACAAATGTGGTTATCAGTACTGTAGGCCATATAAGTATAATGTGACTAAACCTATCGTTAGGTGTCATTAAATGCAAATCATGCGAACCATAAGAAAGTATGCTGTGTATATGGCCCAATGTTTATTACTATGGACTTATTCCTTATTTTGCTGCTCTACTCTTATGAGAAGGCTTTCCACTAAATTTTGTAACATGGCTGTGGCGATTCACTTCATTTCAACCACAATATTATATTTTCGATAACAGGAGCATTACAGATGTTAGGCAGTATGGCCTAGACTCCGATATGGCTCCTCTACATCCTAAATGTCAGTCATTTTCTTCCATAAAAAACTCAGCAAAAACGTTTTCTTCATACACCTTGCTTTATGCACAGGCAGTAGGGTCATGCTGAAATAGGAAAGGGCCTTCCCCTAAAGTGAACAAATTCAGAAGCACATGATTTATAAAAAATAAAAAAAATCATTGTATCATGAACATTAGCCCAATGACTTTTAGACATATTAAAACCCGCCACAAAGGTCGGGATTAACAAACATTAACAAAACTTAATAACATATATATGCAGATATGGGCCTGTTTGTTTATATTCTGCCTTTTATTGTTATTCATGTTTTCTGTGCTCTTCTTGCATCAGGTGCTTTCTATTAGAATTATAGACCTATATATTTTTGTCCTTAGTCATGCTATACACCCTGTCTGCCATCTCCTCCTCTTCATCTCTTTTCACCTAACAGCTGTTAAAACTACACTGCTCTCAGGGATGCCTAGGAAATAAACATCAGCTTGAGCAGGGTTTGTGCTATTCACTGAAATCCTGAATCCACATTTATACTCTTGAATGATACTTAAAATTCTGCTGTGCATATTATTATCTAGCAATAAGTATATCAGACAAAAACCGATGGTCATTTTTTGGTATGATATACAGTGGTATCAGATATTGATTATATTTAAAATAAACAAGGTCTGGCACATGCATGACATGCATTATTTTGCTTTATTAAGCAGCATTGCTTTTGTAATAAAACCATGACCAGCGTCCAACCGTGACCACATGACCAGTTTGATGCATCCAGTGCCATATTTTTTTTTTTACACAAATCTAGTCCAAGTGTTAGCGCACTTGGCTTAGGCTGAGTATTAGTGTGCAGAATGTTTAAGCATTCCAAAAACTTACATAGTGGGAATTAAATTAACCTGGAGATATTGCAGTAGCAACATTTCAGTGTTGTAATGTAACTAATTTTCACTGGACCTTGTCCATTTAACTGCAGCTGCATAAAGGCCATCTCCACTTCCCTTTTTTAGTGATTTAACTGCAGTAGCTTTTTACTGCATTATCAGTCTGTGATTTTGCCTTCTTAAACATAGCTATGATGAAGGCCCTTCTTCAGCTTAGCCTCGGCTGCATCCAACTTCCCATAATTGTCATGCCGTTTTTATTTCGTAATAGCATGTTATATTTTTTTCCCATTCTATTCACATCAGATCCACATATTAGACTCTCAGGTTTATCCCTATTGGCGGTAAATAGCTTTTCAAGCTCCCACCTGCTTTCAGTCAGGATTTTTAGCTGGCCATCTAGCAAGGTAGCACTTGTATTTGATGCAAGTAACCACTGTGTAAGGTGTGCAACTGGTGTACGTGCTGTATAGTCAATTTCTGGGGGAGAGGTTGGAGGAAAGTGCGCATGGCTGTTTAAACTGTTTAAAGTGTTAGGATCTGTAATGCAGCAGGTCAATGTTAACTGAAAATTAAAATAAACCCACAGGCCACACAGAATTATATCACAGGCCATGTGTTTGACACATGAATTATTTGCTCAAATTTTGAATCTATTAAAAATTGCTCATTATTATTATTATTATTATTATTATTATTATTAGGAGCCAAGGACCAAAGGTGCATAGATGCTCTGTATGCTTATG
>CM074972.1:9455803-9469006 GCA_037577455.1 Pangasius macronema
GCAGTTACTGCAAGCAAGGGATATGCAACATATTAAGTGTTATTTACTTTACAACTATCTGTTCCAATACTTTTGCTCACCGAAAAATGGTTGGTCTGCCACCAAAGGCACTACGTTGTTGTTGTTGTTGTTGTTGTTGGTTAACACATTTAGATGAAATGAGAGCTGAAATTCTGATCTTCTCATATTTATCTTTTGATCTCAAACCCAAATGTCTTTGGTGTATAGCAAAAACAACAGATTTGACCTTGCCGTTCCAATAAAGTCAGAGGGGACTGGATGTGTTCAACGCTGATGATAATGATGCCAGTTTTCATTCTATGTCCTACACAACACATAGAATTAGTGAAGGAATATCATACTTTCATAAAAATACTCCAATAACAGTCAATTTGCCTATGCATACCTGAGTAATAATTTATACTGCGGACTGATTTACTGGAAGTTAACGTGAGGGTAAAGCTATATGCATGAGCTTTATATTGATTAATATATTTTGAGTGCTTGTGTATTCTGTTACACACACACACACACACACACACACACACACACACACACACACACACACACACACACACATGAAGTTAGGGAAGTAGTAACACTGCACCTGTCCTTCTCATGTTTCCTGTTGCTGGGCAACAGGGGGCATGAGGTCATTATCCGCCATTTCCCTGGCGATAAGGAACCTCACTCTACAGAGGTGGAGCTTTAGTGTTACATCATCAGCCTTTACACCAAAGATATCGACATCACTGCTTTCTGCTACACACAACCTGCACCCGCTCGGATGTCACAGGTCTCACATGAGCGAGAACGAAGTGTGAGAAAGGAGCTTTATAAGGTGTGAGGAATTATACACAATTACAGTTTTTCTACATTGGATACACACTTTATAAGTGAATTAATATGCCAACTAATAAAATAACCAATGAATAATCATATTCTTCATACCTATAAATATTTATTGCGTAAACACAACTCAAGGCAGGGGACACCAACCCATCGCAAGGAACAGTCGCACACACACACACACACACACACACACGCCATGGACAATTTAGAGACGCCAGTCAGTCTACAACGCATGTCTTTGGGAGGAATCAGGAGTACCCGAGCACACGGGGCAGAGGCGGGAATCGAACCCCCAACCCTGGAGGTGTGAGGCAAAAATACTAACCCCATACTAACCCCATCATGCCCCCACAACCATCAATATAAAATGTGGAATTACACAGGTACACTAAAATACACAGTTACACTAAATAAATTGATATTTTTCACATATTTTTTCATTTCCTCGAATTTACACTGTAGCCAATTACAGAACAAATACATATGTAAATACAACCCTCACAATTCAGTGGAGAATCCAGTAAAGTATAACAGCAGTGCTACGCCGTCCCATGACTCCGCTCTGAATTTCTTGCAGGTGAATAATGTTGTTGGCCATGACTATGTTCACAAATTTCCTGTTTATCTCCCGCCTCCGTTATGAAGTTCCTGCTCAAGTCTGCAAAGATACACAATGATGAGTAGTGTTACTGTATAAAGGGCTACAGTCATCCTTTTTTTATGAACTAGTACTACAAATCACAAAGGGCTATACGATTATGTGATGCAGTAAGTACATTCACTTCACGGAAAAACTGTAAAAAGTATGTCAGCTAGTTAGAGAACTCATAACCTTGTGATGGACAAGTGGATTATTCATCATAGTAAAGTTGTGTAACACTCATCCCATACCCTCAGCTTGCACGGTTTCTGATCCTGCCCTGAGTGCAGCCCGGTACAGCACAGTAAATCATTTTTATCTACACTATATGGCCAAAAGTTTGAGGACACCAGACCATCACACCCATGTATGCTTAACATCCCACACAGATTGAGTCCTTCTTTGGTATAACAATAACCTCCACTCTTCTGGCAAGGCTTTCCTCTAGATTTTGGAATGTGGCTGCAGGGATCTACCGATTCAGCCAAAACAGCCCCTTAGCCCCTTAGTTCCAGTGAAGGGAAATGGTAATGCTACAGCATACAACGACATTCTAGACAATCATGTGTCTCCAACCTCGTGACAAAAGTTTGGGAAAGGCCCACATTTGGTGGAAATGTCAGGCATCCACATAGCCATATAGTGAACGAGTGAGACAGGTATCAGGACTCTTCTCTGTAAACTTCCTCTGACTAAACTTCCTCTGAGTGTCTGAACAGCTGACTCACTGGCTGTCTTCAAATGAAGACTGAAGACCCATCTCTTCACTAAGCACTTAAATGAGCACTAATTTAAAAAGAAACCTTTGTGTATTTTTCTTGCTGTACTGAATATGCTTGTGATAGAGCCTATAACTGTCACTCTGGACAAGTACGTCAGCCAAATCCATCCATTTATTTTCTGAGTCGTGAGGGAGCCTGGAGCCTATCCCAGGGAACTCGGGGCACAACGCTGGGGACGCCCTGGATGGGGTGCCGACCCATCCCGCGGCACAATTTCACATACATTCACACATTCATTCAGACATTGTGGACAATTTGGAGATGTCATGTCAGCCAAATGTGAATGTAAATTTTTTAAAAACAATAGTCTTGAATAATAAATAGCAATGAGTTAAGGATATTGGTAATAGAGTGTTGGCCAAAGTGCTGTTCAGTGTAATAATTTCAAACAGCATTGAAATAAACTACAAATTACATGAAATAAATCAATCAGTAATACCATATTAAAAGACAAAACCGCAGACAAAAAGACAGGACGAAAGAAGACTTGACAATGCGAACCGTAAAAAGACTCACGTGCCCAGGAAAATAAATAAATTGGATTTAAAATGATCTACTATGGGAGACGCCCTTATAAAAAGGGTTAGCTGTTCCACGATCTCAGAGCGAAAACAGAAAAAGCCTGGTCACCTTTAAACCTCATTCGAGTCTGCGCAGTAGTTAAAAACAACTGGTTGGAAAACCTTAAAGGGCAATAGGCAAAATGAGCACAGAGAGGGTCATTGATGTAGCCTGGTATTATGCTGTGTGGAGTGAGAAACAAATAATAAAACCCAAGAGACTTTGTATTAGTCAGTTGTAAGCAAATATATTGAAAACTGAGCAATGCAGCAGTGATTCCAATTATACTCTGTGGAAAAAACAACAAATCCGTACAGGAAAAATTTACAGGAGTGCAATTTCTTGGACTAATGTATACTGAAACTCCTATCCCAACCGCAGAAAATCAGAAATACGTTTGGTAATGAGACAAAGCACAAGTGTTAAGGCTACACCATAGACTACAGTAGTCCCAAAATGTATTTTAAATGCTTATTTGGCAACCTTCCATCACTCCTTGCACTGGCCATGAATAGCGATTTAGCCTCTCGACCCTACCTGCTAATGGACGTTCCTTTACAGTGATCCATAATCGTAATGGCCGCTGCTTGTAAGTGCTTGACTCAGTATGGCGTCTCGAGTCGCTGTAGGTTTCCAACTCTGTCTGGACCTGACCACTCGTCCTGAGGTTTTGGACTTAATTACATTTAAAACTCAGCCAGCTGAAGAGATGCTTTACAATTTGATTTGCATTTCCAAATGAATCCCATTCATGTCTAAATAACAAAGTTCTCTTTTATATATGGAAATGGAAATAGACCAAATCCTGATCATCATTTCTGTTAATGTCATACAGAGGACACTAAAGGTAAACGATACTGTACTTATTACTAATATATGCATAGTGATGGCAGGCTGTGTATCTGCACACAAGTCTTTAACATAGGGGTATTTAAATGTATGGGAATAATGTCAAGCGGGTGCTGAAATAAGCATATGCATGTTCAATACTCATACTCTGTAATTTGTTGATTCATTATTAGGTTGATCATTAAAATTCACATCTGACCATGTCTGACATCCATAATTCAGAATCAGTTTGACACGTTTGATCCTAGTGTTATTCGGTTCAGTTACACAAATTAGCATAAATCTGTGCCACTGTGACATGTGCTGATGGATCTATCCCAGGTTAACCATTAGTGACTTTTTTTTTAGATTTCCTTTCTCTGTTATTGCTCAATTCTCTTTGAATCCCAGTTCATTGGAGTTCATGGTTTAGTTTTTGGGTTTTTTTTTTGCTGTATTTTTTAACTTATTGAAACTAAGATAAAACCTGAATACATGCACTCACTGTCTTTCTACAGGTCAAGAGCTTCAGTTAATGTTCACATCACACATCAGAATGGGGGTGGGGGTGGGGTGGTATAGGGGGTGATCTCAGTGACTTTGACCATGGCATGGTTGTTGGTGCCAGATGATCTGGGTTAAACATCTAGCGAGCTGCAGTTGTGTGGGTAGAAAGGCTTTGTTGATGAGAAAGAACAGAGGAGAATGAGAATGGCCAGACTTGTTCAAGCTGACAGTAAGGCTACAATAATTCAAATAACTCTTTATAACCATGGTGAACAGAAACGCATCTCAAAATTCCCTGCATGTAGAACCTTGACATGGATGGGCTAAATCAGCACAATCCTACATCCGGTTCCACTACTGTCAGCCAAGAACAGAAATCTGAGACTACAGTGGGCATAGGCTCACCCAAACGGAACAGCTGAAGACTGGAAGAAGACCATGTGGCTACCTAGAGGTTCCATCTATGGGTGGGCCCCCTGGTGGAGACAGCCATGAGCAGCCCTACAACAAATGTATACAGAAATCTTACAGAAAAAGGTCCAAGCAGAACCCCTTCAGAAAGCTAGAACGTTTACCCATCCAAAGAGACTTTCAGGAATCCCATCAAGCCTAAGATATGGTAAAAGCCTAACATTTCAATTCTTTTTAAGGGCAGTCGTTATATTATTTTTCAGTTTTTAATGAAATTTCTCCGACGAGTTATTTGTATCGAAGTTGATGAAAGTAGCCATTTTCGGTAATCATTTTCATTTCTGCTTCAGTTTTCTAGCTTACAGTAATAACCCTGGTAACATCCTCTATTGATCCATTTTTAATGATGACCTGAGGTAACCTTCAAATGATCTATGTTCTAGACTCGTATTGGTAATGCAGTTGTATCTACAGTCATAAAGAAAAGGCTCCCCCTTTAAAGGTTCTAGTCTGTGCCATACAATGGAGGGTTTCCTTTTCAGAGAAACCAAGAACTGTTCAGCAAGAACAAAGAATCACTGAGGAACCATTTTTTTTCCCCCTAAGAATGTATTGTGGCTGTAAACAGTGTGAAAACGGTGGTTAATTAGGCAGGGCAGGATGCATACAGAGAAAGGGCAGAGCCACATATGAAAACAGCGAGAGATACTCATTTTAAGAAGGCAACTCCTAGTGTTACTGATCTAAGCCTAGCAAAGAGCACTTAATCATTTAAACCATTTTTCATGCCGATGATCACAGCCTAAGGCTAATCGATTCGAAAGGCTCACAGCTCACGTGTAAATGAAAATGCAACGACATTAGGTGATTCGTAAACATAGCAGTCTATGTATGCATAAACACTCCGCATAAAAAAAAAGTACAATTTGTTTAAAATTCTTCACTTTTTCCCTATCTTCCCCTCAAAAACAGCAGATGCTCTGTGCGGTCCAGGCAAAGCGTACAAATAAATAACGTGTGAGTGTAGGAGTCGTGGTGCATGTCTGATGTGTTTGAGCCTGTAGGACATTAGCGTTCTTCTTCTCCGGGTCTATTAGTCAAATACACAATGGACCCGCTGTGATCATTCCCAGTGTCTCTTATACTAATATTAGGTCCTAAAAATGATTTATGTTCATTTAATGTATGTGATAGATTTAAGTCTTTGTATTATTCATACAATGTGAAAACATGTTAGCCTGTAACAGCAGGCTGCATTATGTTAGCCAGCTAGTGCAGTGCTTGGAAATAACTCTGTGTTTGAAGGACTTTTTTAATATTACCGTTTTATTAAGAACATATTTCCTGGCACATTCACAGTGATTTAAATTATTTTAGTGTTTTTGTTGTTGTTGTTTGTTTTGTTTTGTTTTTTTAACAGGGCGAAAAGCACCTCCCTTGGGCTTCTTCAGGACACTGAATGAGAGAGAGAGACAACTGCTTTTAGAAGAAGTTCATAGAATATTCTTCAGCATTTGTGCTGCTATTCCACCATATGGGTAGAACTGTTGAAGAAGATGACTGTATAACTATCCTGGTACTATTTTCTTTCATGTTTTGCACTGTGTCCTTATTGTTCTCAAGATATTAGCATGAATGCTAGTTAACCACATTTGTAGCCCATGCTAATTCTATGCTAAAAACTCGACCCTGTTGCTTTCAACTCTGTTCAAAATGCCGTGAATAAACCTCGAGATGATTTAAGCAGTTTAAATGCCTCAATATTCAACATTGAAGAAAAGTCCATTTTTACATGTTACTATAGTGTAATAGTATTTGTACCATGTTACTTCAGCCGCATGTACATCTCTCTCTCACACACACACCCACGCAAAATACATATACATTCCCATTTCTGTTTCTCCACAAGTGTCACAGTTCCTGCACTCATCACCTCCCCGTCTCTTCCCTACTATGCAACAATATCTACCCAAGGGTCTTTAGTAGAAGACCTGGCTATCTAGAGTAAAACAGAAGCAGCAGCAGCAGCAGCTCATGACCATACTGTAGGTTTCGGTGAGGCATTAATAATGACATTAATAACGACCTAGCCTCAAACAAAATTGAAGTCCAGAGGCTATCACACTTGACTTCTACTACAGGCTGCCACTATCTAGTGAATTTTTAGAGTAACCCTGCAACGGGCGGTTGAGAGTCGACAACACGCACACAGTCTAGTAGTTTTATATGTACCTTTGTTCAGTTGTGTTTGATACAGCAAGTTTCTTTTTTTTTTAAAGAACAATTTCCCTCCCACCATCATCTCAAAAAACCAAGACCTGACACTAGCCCAACAATGGAAAAGGGAGACATTCTTCTTTTCCACTCCATAATTCTGTCTCCCAATCTTATATATCTTACAATAAAAAAATGGTTCTGTACATCACTGACATTGTGTACGTGCTTACACTTTGCTTTGTTTGTGGAAATTTATTAGATTTAATTGAAGATCTTGGGGGCTCGAGAATTTTTAAACTAGCCCCATTTGGCGTAAAAATACAGACCCTGGCAACCCTGTCATTAACTGTCCTGTCTGCTGATCCTCCTCTACTGAAAATGTTCATAGAGTGGGCATGGGGCGGTATACTATGCCTAGGGACATTCTTAATTAACTTCACTCCATGGCCAATTTATCAGATACTATTTATCAGATACTACTGCACAATGTGCCAGGCTCCTTCTATCTCATTCTTCCATGAGAAGGAACCACTAAATGACCACCAGTGACCAGATCATCACTGGGGTTATGGACAATTCTCAGCACAGCAGGAACGCTAAGATGGTGGTGGTACAAGTCTATGAGGCTCAGCAGCATTGTTGCATTTTTACTGGACACTTTAATAGACACACCCACCTTGTACAGCCCCTATAGTTTTCCATACACCATTGGCGTTCATTGTGGTTCACCTTTTATAAGTGTCATCTTCTGAACTGATGTTGGCTGGAAATTTCTGGTTGTTACACCGTTTTTCGCCCCAGCAGTGACACTCCAACAAAGCACCTATACCATATCAGCATCCAAATAATGCCTCGTCAGTGGTAGAGGGCTACAGTAAGTAACTGTGTAGCACCTATAGAGTATAGCAGGTCATCAACTTCTACTTAAGTAACTGCTTTATTGTGATCAGGATTTTGATAGAGCTTAGTAAGGCAGGAATCCAGCCTGAATGGAATGCTAGTCCATGCACACACATGCACACACATTAACACCTAGGGCAATATAACATAGCCATATTTTTGGGAGGTGGCAGGAAACCAAAGAACTAAGAGGAATCCCACATGGGCATGTGACCATACACAGAAACTCCATACAGACAGGATCGAAACAGGGACTCTGGAGCTGTGAGGCGGCAACTCTACCCTCTACACCACCACACCACCCGCCTCTGTAGTAGCTGCAGCTGATAAAACGGTCACAGTGTGTATATTCTGGTAAAAACTAATATTATGTAAGTTGATTTCCCCTTTTGCTGCAGGGCCCGGTGAAGCTTGTGAACAATACCCTGCCTCCGCACACACACATTTCACATCCACCCTGTAATGTACACAGAAAGTGTGTGGAGCAGAAAAAAAAATCTTAAGATGTACAATTTAAGGCCCCCAGATGTTCATAAATTGCCCTGGGTCTCGAGGTGTTATATAACGCAGGTGAACACAAGGTCGATGGGGGCTGTAGTTGTGCACGCGCAACCGTCAGAGGGCGCCAAGCATCTGCATCCACCAAGCCAGTCATTCTCAATTCACACAGACACACACACACACACACACACACACACACCCTCTCCTTCCCTTTCCCAGTCTCTCTCTCTCTCTCTCTCTCTCTCTCTCTCTCTGTAGTCCTCCTCTGAGTCGAGTCGAGCATCAGCGCGCTTTTGCACACTCTCTCTGTGCTGTCAGCTCGCGCAGCGTTGCGGGAGATGATGCTGAGGATGATGATGTTGAGAGCGCGAGCACAATAACGAGTGCTCTGGATACGCGGTGCACATCTCTGGTGCGCGCGACGCGTCTTTTTTTTTCCCTCGCACCGATCCGCGCGACGTTGAGGGTCACGCTGAGCCAAAACCTCAAGCTGAAGTGTTTCCAGTCTCAAACGGAGGAGAGAGTCTTTTGGCCACAGGAATTTAAAGAAAAAAAAAAACAAAAAAACAACTGCTTCAAGCTTCCTTGCGCGCGGCTTGACACGCAAGCCCCTGCTGTGGTTTCTAAGATGTGGTAAGACTTCTGTTCATTAATATCATGAATATCCAGTGCATCTGCAACTGATTAATGATCGGATAGTCAGATGGAGGAGTCGTGGATGATGCATGTGTTGCATTATGGTAGCGGTTGGAGAACTGACGGCAGAATTGTGTGTGTGTGTGTGTGTGTGTGCGTGCATGCATTTGACACAGGCTGCTTCCCTGTGTGTCGTGCGCGGTGTTTTAATGGGCGTCGTTCCGCGCGCGTGTGTATGTGCGTGCGTGCGNGTGCGTGCGTGCGCGCGCGTGCGTGTACATTCGAGGGCGCGAGCGCGTGTTTGTGTGTGCACCTCTTGACGTAATGATGAAATGATAGGCTTAATTTGTTTATCAGAGGGAAGGCGCTCATAGCGTGGCGTTCATTTATGGCTTACCGCTGATGGCCACCGCAGCTTCAGTCTTTCACGCAAGGAGATTTCTAGCGCCTCGTTTCGACTTCACACACACACACACACACACACACACACACGCTGTTCCGTCTCTCTCTCTCTCTCTCTCTCTCTCTCTCTCTCTCTCTCTCTCTCTCTCTCTCTGCATACAGCCTATAAACAGTGTGTTGGTATGACCGCGTCAGGATTTAAATAGAATAAAAGCACCATGACTTCCGCATATGGACGGTATAGAACGAGTCACGTGACACACTTTTCTTCGCTCGTTTCCTATCAAACAAACCATATGACCTTGATTTAACGGGCTAATAATGACATGACTGACACTATAAAGACATTTTGTTGTATTATCGTCGCCGCTGTGGTCGTTTCTCAGAGATTTTATGTGCCATGGCCACAGCAGTTATACTGCTTGTTTACCTCAGTGACCCATATAGAGGAGGAGAGGTGGAGAGGAGGGGAGGAGAGGGGAGAGGAGAAGGATGAGAGAGGAGAGGAGAAGTGGTGAGGAGGAGAGGAGAGGGGAGAGGTGGTGAGGAGGAAAGGAGATGGGAGAGGAGAAGGACGAGACAGGAGAGAGGAGAGGAGAAGTGGTGAGGAGGAGAGGTGGAGAGGAGGAGAGGAGAGGATGAGAGGAGAGGTGGTGAGGAGGAGAGGAGAGGTGGTGAGGAGAAGAGAGGAGAAGAGGTCAGGAGAAGAGGAGAGGAGAAGAGGTGAGGAGAAGAGGAGAGGAGAGGTGGTGAGGAGAAGAGGAGAGGAGAAGATGGGAGGAGAGTTGGTGAGGAGAAGAGGAGAGGAGAAGATGGGAGGAGAGTTGGTGAGGAGAAGAGGAGAGGAGAGGAGGCGCAGCCCCTGCTTCTCATGGCACTTCATGTCGCCATCATTTTCACAGGAAGAAAGAGAGACCAAAAATAACGGTCAGATTATTAGCTTCAGGGTGGCCTGTACTCTGGCCGGTGCCTGCGCAATTCCACAGCGAATTGTTATTAAAGCTGTACCAGGCTATACCATCTCACTGTTTGTTTTCCTGACTTAAACCTGGCATCGCTCAGAAATAGTGCAGGATGCAGCAGACCCAGCAGTGTGTTACAGTCTTTAAATACAGCAATCTGATTCACATGCACAGTTTTGAAGTCGTGTGTGAAGTGTCGGTTACAGTGTCCAGTGAAAACCTGCAGTGTATATTACTGAATACCCAGTGCTTAAATAGCCTTATATACCCCATCTTGAATGAACACGTACTGTATAGTATTGAAGGGGCACGATGGCTTAGCGCGTTTGCCTCGCACCTCCGGGGTTGGAGGTTCGATTCCTGCCTCCGCCTGTGTGCATGGAGTTTTCGGGGGTTTCCTCTGGTTTCCTCTCCCAGTCCAAAGACATGCTTTGTAGGCTGTTTGGCATCTGTAAATTGTCCGTAGTCTGCGAGAGTGTGTGTGTGTGTGTGTGTGTGTGTGTGTGTGTGTGTGTGATTGTGTCCTGCAATGGCTTGGCACCCCGTCCAGGATGTCCCCCGCCTTGTGCGCCGAGTCCCCTGGGAAAGGCTCCAGACTTCCTGCGACCCTATGTAGGATAAACAGCACTGAAAATGGATGGATGGATGGATGGATGGATGGATAGTGTTGAATTAACTCTACCCAGGGGGAGTTATTCTTCCAGTGCTGCGTGAACACCTGCATTGTTCGCATAACACCTACCACGCTAAATTAACATGATTTTGGTGTGTGTTGAGTGTATGTGTTGTGAACTAATAATACTCAGTAAAGCGCTGAATTAAGAAATATACCTCTTATTTTTACCTAGTGCTATAATATGTAAATAAACACAACGTTCAACACTCATTTAACGTTGTACAGTGTTTTTTTTTTTTCTTCTTCTGTCCAGTACATTATTGGTTACGGTTAAATCCTTACCATAAACACCTTTCATATGTAATGGCTCATAACCAGTTTGTACCCATATGATATTTGATATCTATATTACACTGTATATTAGATAACTATATAATAGAAGTAGTAGCCTGTGTTTATATTGATAGAAGTATAAAGCTAATTAATGCTACTATTACTAATACTTAATAACCACAAAAAGTATTCCGAAGCATGCATTGAACAGAAACAAATAAATAAAGAAAGGTTTGGGTTTAGTTAATGAGCTAAATGGCATCTGAGTTCCTTCTCCAGTTTCTCATCCAGTTGTTATTTTTTTAGCATATTTTCGGATTGACTGAGCTTCCAGAGAAAGTGGACGAGAGGTCAGTCTAAACCGGCTGCTCTGACCTCCGGCAAGATCCACGCCAATTGTGGAACGGTGACACATTTATCATGTTTCTATTCAGAGTGATATCTCTGTATATTTTAAACCCAGCTGGATAATGGAGAAGAATATGTGTGTGTGTGTTTTTTTCTCATTCAGCACAGCCAACAGGATGGTGGTGCCACTACTGCCACTTTTGAGTAGGATTGATAATATTCATATGAATTATTAACCAATAATGATATTAATTATGCCGTATAACTTACGTTTTGGAAGAAGGGTGTGATGATGCGATGATGAAAGAGAATTGGTTTACCATTGAATTATGATTACAAGTTTTTTCCTGGTGCAGCTCTTCCCTGTTAGAAAACGTCTAAAATAGATTAAACTTTTTTTTTTACAGTGCAGATATAGCATGCCGGTTGATAACCCAACGTTTAACACATACACGTGTCCGTGTCCGTGTATACCATGATATAACAAAAACTGAATTTGGCGCTAATCTGTTAAAAGTTAATCTCTTGATTTATTTTTTTGCCCATTGTGCGAGACACGGGTTTATTTGACTAGACAGCATCATCTGTCCGTGAGAACGGCAACCTCCGAAGTGAATGTTTCTCATTTCGAATCTTGGAGACGGCGGTTGTTTATCTTGCGGCCCAGTTGTTATAACATGTGTGAGTGCGTGTGAGAGCGAACACGTGTTAAAATATAGCACTGGTCAGGCAGAGTTCAAACACATTCAGGCATGTTTTTCAAGACTCGTCTGAACTGTTTATTTTCTCAGAGGCCTGCCAAATCAGTGCCAGCCTGTGAACTGGGCTTGATTGGTACCGCCCCTAACCTCTCCTGACCTTATGATGGATGGATTGGTATTTCCTGGTTCTGCTTGTTGGGCTCTGTTCACTGTTCCAAACAACCAATACACATCTACTTTGTGTTCCTGCCAGAATGTCAGCCATTTTGAGAAATAATGCAAAACCTGGGCTATAGCACAGACATCTAACAAGACGTCTTGACAGTTATTATTTCTGAGTGTTCATATGGTGTAGCGCTGGTGGGTAAGGGACTGTGTGCGCTACCCATAATGCACCGCAAGCGTTCGTCAGGTTTAACCCTGAGAAATGACTGCATGTTAAACCTAACGAATTCATCTCTAATTGCAAATTAGATGCAAAACACTTGGAGATAAAGGCATTGATGAAATGGAAATAAAGATCGTCAACATTTGCTGAGGGAATTCATATCGCTGCATTTTATTATTCCCAAAAATGAAATATTTTCGAACATTAATTGCTTCCAAAACAGCAGCTTTGTAAGGAAAGTAGTGACATGTATCCGACTGTTAGCAAACCGTGCCGATGTTAAACAAACCAGTTTGACCTGTAACATGTTATTCTTTAGTTTAGTTCTTAAATTTGATTTATTTTTTTTTAGAGAATTGTGTATCGAGTCTCAGTTTCCTAGAGCTTGCACTTAATGTGTATGAGCCCATAGTAATGGAGTTGTCATGTAGCAGGGTTGCTAAGTGCTCGCGCTACTGTTTAGCGAATTCTCACAGTAAAGAAATAGTGTTTCACATGAATATTGTAACCACATCTTTTATCTCTCGCTCACTCTGACTCCATCTCTCTCGAGCACTTACAGCTATTGAGGCGGTATATGTTAGGAGAGAAGCAGCAGGAAATCTGTGTGTGTGTGTG
>CM074972.1:9548260-9560450 GCA_037577455.1 Pangasius macronema
GGGATAGGTGGAGAGTGATGATTCGCTGTGGAGACCCCTGAAGGGAAAAAGCCAAAAGAAGAAGAAGAAGAAGAAGATCGTGCAGCCCTATTAAAAAACCCTAATGCTTTACACATTAAAAGTGTGCTGCTGATAGATCTAGTTGGTTATACAATTTGTCCACAGTTTGAGCTGCGTAGTCTGCTCAGTAGGTTTTACATCATGTCAGGAAATAAAAGTTACCAATTTGGCAACTCTTTGGCCAAGATTTCTACATAAGCACCTCCTCTTCAGGTGAGTGTTTGTTTTTATAGGCTGATCCTAGGGATAGGGTTAGAGTTAATTTAACCAGGATGAAAAATGGAAGGTTATGTAAAGTAACCATGTTTCAAGCTCTAAAGTGGAGGACCACCAGAGTTAAAGTTTTCCCTTTTGCTCCATTTGTTCAATTTCCTTGGCAACGACAAATAGCAAAGTCGTCACCTTGTGACCATGACCTCAGATGAGCAGCCTATAAAAGGCCACCACTACATCACGCTTGTCCTCTGGCCATTCTCGTACATGAGTGACCCAAGTGGCTTGGCAATCCTCCACTCAATCGTAGATCCACAGTTACATGTATAACCTTGCATTCTGTTTTTCTTTCACCTCCACACCACCAGAGCATTCACCTTCAGAACTACTAGAGGCCATATATCAAAGTTGTCACACCTTTACTCCCTTGCCTTCTCATGTAATTTTTTCAGAATGAAAATCAAAAGTGTTGATATTGCTCCCTATTGCTGATAAGAATCCCTCTAAATGCTGCTATTGGTCTCTAATGAGCATAAGTGGATAAGAATCTCTTAACATTCTGATACTGGTTTCTATTCATGGTGAGAGTCACTTAAACTTGCCACAGAGGAAGTACATGGGCTGCAATGATGCAACATTCAGTCTGTAGAATCTGGCAAAGGTAGATGGTGAGCTCCATGATGCCTTGGCACTTTGAGGCAGTTTCTGAAATCCAACTATGCAGCACTAAAGTATTGGATAAATATTTTTCGTCCACAAATTACTCAGTCATTTTAAGCAAGTCACTAAGGTGAACAAATCTGTCCTGGCCACTGCAACGCACTGGTCAGTGAGTCCTAGTCAGATTCATGGAGCCTGAGCTGGAGATTTTGAGTTGTGTTGGGCTGCATAATCAGGCTGTGCATTTGAGAAAAACCATGCAACTGAACACACCCAATTCCACTTAAGCCCCTGAACAGATAAGTGAGTTCAGTCAAGAATGAGTGATGCAGGACAAGAACATCTAAGGGAAGCTTGCTGCCTCCAAATACCCAGTTAGTGTTTTAGACAAAAGAAGGTGATGATTTAGTGTCTCCCACACCTCTCCAGTTACTAACAGAAGGTGGTGAAGAATGTTTTTACTAGGCTTCAGCGATGGTGTTTGAGCCAGCCAACTTGCCCAAATGCATTAACAATTCCAGTCATCTAAACCATCAGTGTCTGTATGGGGGGCATTAATACATTAGTGCTTTTGTCTTTGCAGCCATTATGCCTGCCATTGCGGCTTCAATGGGTGTTTGAGCATGCATACAGGCTTTTTAATGAAGTTGATACAGTGTAGGATAGCCTAGTTGCTTGGTTGCATGACTATACAAGGAAATAGGTCATACATGGCATCAGCTCTGTCAAGTGAGTGACCTAGCTCCAAATCAGCTCTTAAAAATCAGTCTTCGGCACATTCATTGTTACTACTGAGCTGCCCTCCTGCATTATGCTATCCACCTGGGTTTAGAGAATGAGAAGCAGCCAATGAGAAAAGCATCAGAGTCGGTTTCTGTATGCGAGGCAGCTGCACTAAACTTCTCTGGATTCTGCTCTTCATCGCACTGTTGCTTTCCTGTTAACAGCTCTTGCATTTGTCTCATGCCGGCTGCCAACTCCTCTTCGCTCCAGTGTCGTAAAGTGCTCACTCTTCCCCGTTCCAGGGGACTGAGCAGCTGAGCCTTCTGCCCATTTCAGACAAAGGATAGCTTACCTTTTTCTTTCTTTTCCTAGAGGGCTTTACGGCTGTATCTGCAGTTTGCTTTACTCCCTACTGTGATCACACAGTGCTAGAAGGAGGATAATGAATAATAAGCAGTATTTATATAGTCTTTGAGATTGCAACTGGCATTATGCTGCAGTTAGGGAAAGATTCTTAAGTAAGTGCTTGTCGAAGATGCATCAGTCCCAAACAGTTTGGGCATTGACCATTGACCTGTCATTGTCCATTATCAGGGCCTGGCAGAACAAACACCTCACCATCCCACCCTGAAATACAAGATGTTGAAAAAGTTAAACACTTCAAAAGGTATATACTATAGTATACAATACTGATTTATATTCTTACTGTCCGGTGTCACGCAGAAGAGGATGGGTCCCCTGTTGAGTCTGGATCCTCTCAAGGTTTCTTCCGCATGACATCTCAGGATGTTTTCCCTTGCCACCGTCGACTCTGGCTTGCTCGTTAAGGATAAATCCAACTCTATCTATATCTGGATATCTGTAAAGCTGTTAAAAGCTCTATATAAATAAAATTGAATTGTATGGAGTATACTATATTATGCATCATGAATCCATTTTCTCAACTCCTTGACAAGGCAGAAATAGCAAAGGGGATGAGCATGATGCAGCAAGGACCTTTTATAGGTTGCCCACATGGGGTCATGATCACAAGGTGATGGCTTTGCTATTGGTGCTCGGCAAGAAAATGAATAAACAGGAATGCTTTACTACCTCTGAAGGAAACCTCAATTGGGGTCTGAAATGAAAGTCGAACAGGGATGTCAGTTGCACAAGGGATATGAATGATTTATTGGTGGCGGCGGTGGCGGCGGTGGTGGTGGTGGTGGTGTCTTCCGTTGCATGCCGCCCCAAATTGAGCCATGATTGCTGCGTAACATAATCATAGTTTTTGAGTGAACGTTTGTTTAATTTCTTGTGTGCAGATAAGGGAATTTTCTATCTCATTCTTAACCGTGTGTATGACAAGCGGCAAAGGTGCTGATTATGACCCCAGAACAACACTAAATTTGCTGATTGCAACAACAGTAACCTCCCAATTCTAGTGAAATGTAATTGAAGAATTCATCAGCTCTTTGATTTGGAGACGTCTCCATAAAAAATGGCTTTTTTCACCTGGGCTTGGCCAAGTCTGATAAATAAACACTACAATAAGCACAATCATTTTTGCCAGGATATTGAATGTGCTTGTAAATCAGCATGGAGTCGAGGCTGCTATTGATGAACAGCTACTAGGAAATGTGCCTATTATGCTTTGCCACCGTAACTGTTACTTCACACTCTTTACACATGTGCGGATTATCAACGTGGTGGATTCCTATGAAGTTAAACTAATTCAAAAACTGATTTAATAGTAGATTTTATTAATCCAAATTAACAAATATCTCTTATAGGTGTTCAGTTGCGTTGGCATCTGGTGACTGTTAAGGCAGTATCATTCCCATCATTTTCATCCTCATCAGATCATTCAGTCAGCTCTCATGCTCACTGTAGATGGGGGGCGGAGTCATCCTGGAATAGACCACGCCCATCAGTATAGAATCTGATTCGGATTGTATGTATATACATTTAATTTAACACTCCTCCCTGTGAGATTGTGTATTTTCTGCACAGTGCTGTGAGGAAGCATGCCAAAGTGGAAAGGAAGAAGACAATCAGACCTAAAGCAGTAACGAAAAAAGGGAGGATTGAGGGATTAAATTTATCCTGCCAAGTCTCCCTCTCTCACTCTTTCATTCAATTCTTTCACTGCTGTTCTGTCTCTCGTCTACTTTCTCTCTCACACACATGCATTAAAAAAAGCTTCACTTCAAAGAGTGTTTGGAATTAGATTTGTTCTTTCCTCATAAGCAAGACACGCTCCTGCACACACTCCTTCACACACCTACATGCACACGCACACGCACACACACACACACACACACACACACACACTCCTTCATTTAAAGGTACTCCGACATAAGTCTAACTTAAAGACATGATAGCTACTTAATCTCTTTTGCTTTAAACACAGTCTCATTCTCACACATACACACACACACACACACACACACACGCAGAAAGGCTTCCTGTATGTCTGATAGTAATGTAATATGCTGAGATAGGCACATAGGGTGGGTTAAGTGGAATAGCCTGCATGCTCTTTTCGCCGAGAGTGGCGTTCTCTTCTGCTCTTTATTAAATGAGATGATGTCTTACACTCTGTTAGAATGCCTTCTACAGCCAATTACAGCTCAGTACACGGAGAAAACTTTATTTGAACCGATCTGCACGAACAAGAATGCACCTGGCGCTGTCAGCAGCGAGCCGCACACACAGATCAATCAGTAATGTAACGACGAGCGCACAAACTCAAACACATACGCCCTTGTATAAAACCATTTACTGCAGCTCTTACACGTAGACTCGTTTTAAAGTGATCTGTGGCAAAATAACATATACAGTCTTCCACTATGCTCACAGCATGAATTATTATTTTGTGCGACACATATACATTGGTAGAATGCTAGTAGTTATTTCTGACTTGAGTTTACAAAGGCTTGAGAGCTGGCTGGTGGGTGGAAATTGGCAATTTCTTTTTTAAACACAAATAAAATTTTGTCCCATTTTCTCACCTGCCAATTTCCACCCACCAGCTGCCAGCTCTCCCCTATAACATAACAGCTGCCAACCAGGGCGGGATTGCGCTAACACGTGCATCCTACAAGACACGTGAAGCCAACCAACCGCAAGAAAGTACTGTCTGCCCTCTTCTGCATACATGAGCTCAAAGACGTCCGTGATTGGCTAGTGTTGCTGAGAGTACACCATCCCTCCCATCTAGAGCATGGACCATGGGTGGCTGTGGCGTCATCAGGATTCAAACTCTCGATCTCACGAGGACAAAGCAGATGCCTTTCTGTTGCACCATTTAGGAGCATCTCGCAAACAATTGAACGCAAACGATAGCTTTTCTATTCCGATCTGACTCATGGGCCCAATTGAAGAGCACTCCTCATTCCAAAGCACAGTCTACATTCATCCCTAACATTTTGGACCTAGCTACCTACCACCGCTAGTCCGACAACAATTCACAAGTGAAAATGTCCAAAAGCAGAAAACGAATTAGATTAGATCACATGGTTTCCGAATACAAAAACAACAGCAAAATGACCAGCTGCAAGTGCAGGCCAACACCGACTTCCTGTGAGAGCCCTCAGGCAGGAGACTACCAGGTTGCTAGCCCTAGCGCTAATGTTAGCAGAAATGAATGCTGTGAAATGTATGGTGATTTGCCTGGCGGGTGGAACCGTAAACAATGAGACGGATGGAAAGAGCGTGGACGTTTTGTGAAATGGAAAGCTAGGATGTGCAGTTTTTCTTGATGAGATGGCTGTGCAGTTTTTTTTTTTGCATTTTCTCGTTTAAAATTCTGTAGCAGCGTTCTTCCTTTCCCAACGTAAACCCTAAGCCTATTCGTTCAGCTATTTCATTTTTTTAAAAAAAGGAAACAGTCAAAAACGATCAGTTTAATAGTTTGCATCTCTTTCAGAATGTAACATAAACACTCTAATAAACACTGTTTATTACACAACGTGTTCTTTCTTGGCCTCTAGAAATGCATCCAAGCTCTTTTGTATCCTCTTTTGGATCCTCTCAGTTGGTAAAGTCTGCCAGGTTTCATGCCCTGGCTTCTTCAGAAGAGGTCTGGAGATCAAACGAGTCATGGCAGAGCTTCTTTTGGATTGCTGTTCATTTGCAGGATAAAATATATATACGCTCAGCGGCCACTTTAATAGGAATTCCTGTAGACTTACTCATTCATGCAATTAATCTGAACAGACATTGATGTGGCGGCAGGGCAATGCGTAAAATCATGCAGGTGTAGGTCAGGAGCTTCGGTTAAAGTTCTCATCGAATATTATAATGGAGGGAAATGTGATCTCGGTGACTTTATGTCATGGTTGTTTGCTGGTTTGCATATTTCAGGAACTTCTCCAGGAATTTTCCGCACAAAAAAATCTCTAGAGTTTGTACAGAATGGTGCAGAAAACAAAAACCATCCAGTGAGTGGCAGGTCTGTAGGTGGAAACATCTTGTTGATGAGAGAGATCAGTGGCCAATAGCTAGACATACCCTTCCAAGCTGACAGGAAGGCTACGGTATCTCAAATAAGCACTCTTTACAGCCATGCTGAGCAGAAAAGCATCTCAGAAACACTTTGAACCTTGATATGGATGGGCTACAATAGCAGAAGACCACATCGAGTTTCACTCCTGTCCACCAAGAACAGGAATCTTTGGAGGCTACAGTGGGCACGGGTTCACCGAAACTGGACAGCTGAAGATTTTGCAAAGACCACTTGATGTTTTTCAGTCTTCAGCCGTCCAGTTTTGGTGCAGTTCCCTCCCCAAATTCTCTTTTTTCTCTTTCTTGATGTTAGAGAAACTGCAAAGCCCTTTACCCTGAAGACTCCGGCATAAGCACTAACACTGGACACTCCTTCCAGAATATTTTTTTCTTTACTGAAAAACTTTATTATATCAACATTTCCATTCCATTCGAATTAAACGAATGTTTTTGGGTTTTTTTTTTTTTATCTTAAAGCCATTTTGAAGCCTTCATGCTTACATTTTTATGCCTAAATTGATCGTTTTTCTCAAGACCAGTGCAGACTTTCCAAATGGCTGAGTCGATGTCTTTATATGAACTTATTTCTTATTTCAACAGTATTTTTTTTTAGACGGAACAAATGAAAGCAGCCAGCAAGTGCTCAGCATATGCAGAAACATCTTCAGGATGGCTGGAAAAGCTTCCCATGTGGCTACCGCATGGAGGCTGAGAAAATGCCAAGAGTCTGCAAATCTGTCAGCAAGGCTACTTTGAAGAAAAATATATAAAATATGTTTTAACATTTTGGGTTTTTTTTTTTCCCATATGTGCCATTTCATATTTTTATGTCCTTAGGTCACTGTCATTCTAAATTCAGGAGAGAAAAAAGATCTATGAGTAGGTATTTCCAGACATACAGGATGTTGAAAATGAAATATATATTGTACACATGGAGGAGAGGGCTTTCTGGTTTCTCTGTAACATGACGAGGTGCGTTGTTTGTCTTGTTAACGTTGAGAAAGAGAATAAACGAGAGACTGATGAGGGAACTGTTGTTTGTAGCTGCTATAACGTAAGTGATAACAGGAACTGACTTGGTTTTGAAATTCCACAGCAATGTACATAACCTGGAATGGATAAAATGCATGACGGGCCATTGTTTCATAAATAAAAACAATGGGATTGTTGAAAATAATGAACATCGGAGTGGTATTAATGCCCCCATGTGTATTATTTCTTACTGTAAAGGAACGTTTCATAGTGTAATGAATTTGAAGATGTACTTCAAAGGAATATTTGTTTGCATAAGAATTTGTTTACTTCTATCAGCCGCGATCTCTAAAGTTAGCCGAGAGAAATAAGCCAGTTAAAAAATGGTTCTGTATGTAAATATGCCCTAGAAAGCTGAAAGTTTGTGAGTCACTCTGCCCTTAAATGTAATGACAGTCCTGAAAAACGGAATAATGACCCTTGACCCCATGACTTAGTCAGCCATGTTGCTCTAAACAGCGAGGAAAGAAAATTCCTTTGATGGGCCGCCAATCAAGGTGGCGTTTCCTGTCAAAACATAGATGCCAGAACACACACACACACACACACACACACACACACACACACACACATGTAAACACACACGCTGCCCTGTATCCCCACCTCCATTGTGTCTGAGTGGGTTGTAAAATGAAGATGACAATCTGGGGACATGCAGGAGTGGAACAGAGCAGAGAGCAAAGAGAGATGGAGAGATTGGCCCCGAGATGAAAGCCCGGCCTGTCGTTTAATGGCTGCGCCGAGCAAGCGAGAGCAGACGTAGAGGAAGGGATTGGAGACGAGGGGAAAAGCGAGATTAGTCACCGTAGAATGATCCGAGTTGTGCTTCAGTAGCTCTTTACACAGTCGACTTCAGAAATAGAAACAGGAAACGCTTTCATTTGGCACAGCGGCCCTTTAAAATCACCAGCGCATTTAGCACTGCTCGAGAGCGGACGGGTGGCAGGGGCGGGGGCGAGAGATGGAGAGAGAGAGAGAGAGAGAGAGAGAGAGAGAGAGAGAGAGACAGAAAAAGCAGCAAGACGAGATGAGATGGGAAACATAGATCATAATAAGCTGCTGCGCTGGACATGAATATGGCCTAATGAAGGAGAACTGTCTATTTCTTACAGTTCTTAAAGAGGCTTTTCTTTTATTATACTTCTGCCCCCTTCATCACGCTGAAGTGGCGGCTTGGAGAAACTTCACGTCACGGGGCCGTGACGCTTCACAAGCTGGTCCCATTTTACCGCATTCAACGTCAAGCTTTTAGCGCTTCTTTAACATTCACCCCAATGTTTCGTCAAAGTTATTTCTACACGCCAATAACTTAGCTTTAGTATATCAGTAGTAGTAGTAGTATTTATAAGCTAGCATTAAATACGGTTAAACACAACTGTTTACTTCATTACTGTTACAAAGCTAGGTTTTAGCGCATTTCAGCTAAAAACTGGGAACCATTTTTTTCACACCGAGTACATTGTTTTGGTACGTGTCGCTACGGTACTGATACTGAAACGAGTAACGTGTTTAGTCTTAAGCACTCAGGGTGTCGTGTAACATTCTGTTTAGCTCTGCATATGTTTATGTTCCACTGTTAGCATTATTGGGCATGAAAACATACGCTACTACGTTTGTTTTTTATTCTGTACGCTTAAGTTTTGAAACACATAGCTACATTAGTCTGTAAACATTCCTTCTCACCTAGCTAGCTTTTGCTGCAGCGTTGGTCGCTGCTGCGCGCTAGCATTGAACGACTCGTGCGGAGTTTTACGTTTCAGAGTTTGTCGGCTTACGTTTATCGCAGGATGATGCTGTAGATCCTCCGCTTGGTATTTTCCCAGAGCAGAGTTTGAACAGTCTGCTTTGCTTTAATCGCCATCATGAATCATGAGACACTTTCAGATCGCTGTCAGTCTGTGACTTCGGTTCATTAGCGGGACGCTAAGCGTACTCACGTATATCACGTGGTAAGGGATGTAGTTACTGGAGCATTTTTCATGAGTGTGAGGAAATGAGCTGGAGCATCGGACAAGCACCCAGTACCAGTATTGGTACCAGTACCAACAACCTTATCCGCGTTTGTTTTTTAAAGCACACTACAATGTAAATCGGGTTTTTAAACACTTTCGAAATGAGCGTGTTGGTCAAGCAAGCAATACCTTCATTTGAAATCTAAGGAATATGTATAAGTGAATCATGGTTGTGACATGTTTTTAAATCGATATTGCTCAGTCTTCCTGGCTAACTGGCTAATCCTCCATCCGTCCCTATCTTTAATACAGCATGAATGCAGACCTTCTCAGTTAATATTAATATTCAGCGCTTAAACTGTAATAAAACAAACATTACCAGGCAGGATACTGTATTACTCTGTGTGTTATTATACAGAATTAATATTTTTTTTAACATGCCACCACACACACCACCTCCCCCCCAAAAAAGAAAAGAAAAAGCAACTTTCTATTAAAACATAATATGACAGCAAGTTTGTAATAATTAGTTCGAGCCTTATGACTTATGAGAACTGCAGACTGCTAGAAGGAGCTGCTTTAGTGCTTTTCTTATCTTCACTAATATGGAATGCAGCAAAACTGCTCTTGCTTTGCTGGAATCGGCGTCAGTGTAGGATGGGGTTGATAACAGCGCGGCGCTTTGGTGCAGTGGGTTGGAGCGTTACTGCCTCACAGCTCCAGGGCTACTCTGTAAAGTTTCCCAGCAAGGACAAACCTCTAGGACAGAGAGGTTTACAGATCTTGCTGTTTTTTTTGTTTGTTCGTTTCATTAACTTCAAGCGAGAGAGAAGAAGATGCAGGTGAGGGAACGAGTGATTATAGTTGCTATAACGTAAGTGATAACAGGAACTGACTTGTTTCACTATATACTACAAACCGTTAAAAAGCACGGTTCATTCATAAATTAGACGTTGTAATCGCTGTGGTGTAAATCTAATAACACGCATAAAAATATACACGTATCACACCACCCCAGCGTATGTTATGGTTGCTTAGCAACCAAGGCACATTCGTTATATCATTAATATCATTTAGGTCATCTGGTTTTAATAGAAAGCACTGTAAAGCACACCCTTGCATGTTTTATTGCATTAATAATAATAGTAATAATAATAATAATTATAATAGTAATAATAATAATGATAATAATAATAATAGTAGTAGTAATAATAATAGGTCATCTGGTTTTAATAGAAAGCACTGTAAAGCACACCCTTGCATGTTTTATTGCATTAATAATAATAATAATAATAGTAATAATAGTAATAATAATAATAATAGTAACAATAATGATAATAATAATAATAATAATAATAATAATAATAGTAACAACAACAATAATAATAATAATAATGATAGTAATAATAATAATAGTAACAATAATAATAATAATAATAATAGTAACAATAATAATAATAATAATAATAATAATAATAATAATAATAATAATAATAGTAACAATAATAATAATAATAATAGTAATAATAATAACAGTAACAATAATAATAATAATAATAATAATAATAATAATAATAATAATAAAGACATTTCATGACCTTATAGGTTGTAACTGGGTTAAGAATTTGTTGTTTTGATTTTTTTTTTTAAGATTTTTTTTGACGATTTAAAAAGAATAAAAAATAAAGGAGAGGTGAAAGGTGAACTTGACACTTTGTCAGCATGGCATCATGAGAGCGAAATGATTTTTTCATGTGTATCTGATATGAACACAGATGAACTGTTGAAAAAGTGAGATCCCGATGTTTTGTTGTTTTTTTTTTAAACACTTGCCTTATGTAATTGTTACATATCATTGATTCGTCCTCCTTTTCGTTCTCTAACCGCATGCGGATTCTTCACATTTGACACTAGCTCATTGTTGACCGTTTAATTGTACGTCTAAATTAGATAAGCGCACAAACATGCCGCGAATCTGGCGGACGTTCTGTACTATTCTTTCACTCACTCCTCTTCTCTTCTCCTCAGTCTTATTCATGATCCCTCTTTCAGCCTGTCCCTGTGGCAACCGAGCATTTTCCCCTTCCCAAACAAACACTTAACAGTGAGAGAGAGAGAGAGAGAGAGAGAGAGAGAGAGAGAGAGAGAGAGAGGAAAAGGGTAATGTTTGGATCTCTCTGGATTTATGTTCTTCTTTTCTCCATTAGACTGGAGGAGCCATGGCCATGAAGAAGAACTGAATACTTAATTTTAGTACTTTCAGCTGCATTTCTAGTTTAACAAATTACACAGGGAACAGACTCTTATTTAGCATTTACGGAAGGAGTCTCCAGTGTCAAACATCTTCGGACAGAGGGCTTTGTAGTTTCAGGCTGATTGTTTTCGTCGTATTAACCCCAAAAAAAAAGGTGGTGAAAAAAGTGAAGGAAAAAAAAGTTTCGTGGACCTTCCACAACTTCAAATGGATGAGATGTATTGTTGGCAAATGGCATCGGTATAAGAGGAATAAAACACTTCAGGATGTGCAGTTGTTGGAAAATGATCAACTTCAGGATGGTAAACTGAGAAACTGAGTGCTTATTCTTTCGTTCAGTTTTAATTATTCATTTGGAGGACAGGTGTGTAGATGTACATCATCTCATAAAGTGATGGAACAGTTATTCTTGTTGTAGTGTGCGCTAATCCTGCTAGCTGAAGGTCTTCCAGTGACTCTACTAGCAGGACAACGAACGTTAAACTAAATTATGTGTGACACAGTCTCATGTTTACTACATAGGGCTCCTATCAACCGCAAGACTCTCAGGGCGTTTTCACACTTAGTCTGAATACTCGAGTCTTCACTCAGGATGGATTCTGGGCTGTTTGGGGGCGGGACTTATAACTGTAGCTTTTCCGTTCACAAAGGAGAATTCCTTTTCTGAACCATGGATCGATTGTGCAATTCCATGCGTCACAATCATATGGATGGCCTGAAGATCCATGTGGTTGCTGGGGATGATGCCACCTGGGGGCTGTGGAGATGGTTTGGGGATCACATATGGGGAGCTGTACTGTAATGGCTT
>CM074972.1:9592875-9610782 GCA_037577455.1 Pangasius macronema
GCACAAGATGATGCACAAGAGTTGTACAGAGCCATATTTGTGTATTGAATATACCTTCTGACTCTCCTTTTAGTCCCTTGATGAACCAATGGGAGTTTGGAAAATCTTCAAAGAAATATTGAGTGTATGATTAGTGGGATTATTGATTTACATTCAGTGATGAGAGTTTTTTTCCCTCATATTGCTTCCATATTGCATGTTGTTTTTTTTTTTGTTTGTTTTTTTCATATCCATGTCGCAAGACAGTGATACAGTATACACTGGAAAATGCAGCCAAGATGTTAAGAGTTAAGAAAAACATTTTGGACCTGACTCTTCCAGTTTCTGTCCTCTAAAGTATGCATTTGATTTGCTAGAAAAGAGACTGGAATATATTACCAAAAAAGATGAACTGTAAACATCTCAAGATCTCTTGGCACGAACAAATGTAATATATCGGAAACCTTTCGATTTCGGGATATATGGTTATTATTTGTCATTTTTCATATGGGTGTCTCACCTCAGCTGTAGAAAAACTCATTGAATCTCTTTTAAGTGTGAAATTGGGTACAATAGGAAAAAAAATCTATTTTATACCATCATTATCAAATGTGTGTGTTTCTGTATTTATTTATTTTTCTCATTCCTGTTTATATATTCCATCTCTTTGGGTCCTGCTTTAGTTTATTTATGACACTTATGAATCATTCATCAGGCTCATCTCTCACTGTCTTGCCTCTTCTTTTTTTGTCTCTCTTTTTCCCATTCCTTCTTTTATTATTTCAGACTTCTGTTGAAGCTTGAAACTTACATATGACCACTGGTAAGGCTTCCTGGCCAATCAGAACGAGTGCTCTCAGAAGTGTGTGCTCTGATTGGATTGTGTAGCCCTTTACTCCATCTTCTCCATTGTTTGGTTTGGTCCAAGTCCACTTCAAATCTGTGATGTTAAACTTTTCTTTTCATATCCTACAAAAGGGTGGCACCTGAGAATTCTCTTTCTGTTTGTGTTCTGTTTGTTCCTTTTGTTGTCCATTTGTCAGCCATTTTGTTTTTCGTTTTTTTCCCGCGTTACAGTATAACTCAGGGGGATTAAACTAAAATTCGTGAAAGTCTAGCTGCATAACATTACATGCTTACCAAAGGATAAGAAACTAACATTACTGAATGGCATCAACAGTTACCATTTAATACTTAACCATTATTGATTTGTCTATGATTGTTAATAAGACACACCAATTTGCAGTGGTTATGCTTTGACGTTTAACTACACAGACAGTGTTGAGATCTGTCTGAATTTGATGCGCCAATTGTCCCTTTACTAATTAAATCAGAGAGGTTAAATAAAAAGAAAATCTGTGAAAACTCTCACCATGCTGACCTGGATCGATGAGCTGCCTTCAGCTAAAAATTTACATAAACGCACATGATTGGCTGCAGCTGAGGATCCCTTAGTGAAGCCGAGCTGGTTCATATTTATCAAACTAGAATCGATGAACTACAGCCATATTTCCCACTCATTTATGGGCTGTGCTTCAATTATATAAAAAATAAATATTTTTTCATGTGCTTGGTTTTTTTAGTCAGCTGAAATACTTTGCTTGGTCTACATCTTGACCATTCTCCAGTTGACAACCCCTGGTATAGCTGATCAATTTTCTCGTCATTGTAAACCTATGTTCAGACTAGCAAGTGACAAAAGCTACGTTCACACCGAAGGCAAAAGTGGCCCAAATCCGATCTTTTTCTTCAAATGTGACAAAGGTTTGTTACTTGCCTTGCCTATGTGAACAGCAAAAAACACATTGAATCTGACATTTTCAATTCCGATTTGGGCCACTTTCGTATGTGGTACTGAAATCCAATACATATCCGATATTTGGCAAAGCGACCTCTGTCTGAACAGGCAGATCAGAATTCATATGACTTTTACGTCAGTCCAACTAAACATTTGTAGTAAATTCATTGGGGAGGAAAGATGGAACATAACAGAGAAGGAGGATTTCAGTGGTGGGATAGTGAGGTAATAGACCTCATCTAGATTTGGGGTGATGATGATGATGATGATGACAAGCAAAATTAGAAGGCACATATTGCAACCGCTCCATGTTTGAAGAGATCTCAAAAGAAATTGCCGAAGGCAGACATAAGGGAACCTTGCTGCAGTGCCAAAGGAAAGTTAAAAGTTTAAAAGCAAAATTTAAAGAAACCATGGACACGAACCAAAAAAGTGGCCGTGGCCAACTAACGTCCTTTTCACAGCGTACTTGAACGCATCACGTGACACATTGTTCCTTTGTGCATGCGGGTCAGTTTAGGAGCATGATCTAATATCAGATATAGGCTACAATGAAAACATAACGTGAACAGCCTAACAAAAAAATTGGATTAAGTCAATAAATCTGATTTGGGCCACTTTTGCCTGCTGTGTGAACGTAGCCAACGAGATATTCACTTTCTACATGGAGCCGTGATTTCAGCAACAGGACAACCAAGTGACAGCATGACAAGCAACGTTTGAACAGAGACTTCCTCAGTTCTATGCAAATTAGGTATGACATATGACATAAAAGCAACAAATCCAAACAAGTGGCGCGTACTATTCCTCTGACCAGTCCTATGGCGCATGTGGTCCGACATTCCTTCAGTTCCCCACTCACAAGTTTAATTCCTACCTGCAATTATTTCCCATTTACTTTTCGAGAAACAACAATTTGAAGAAAAGCTTATAACCATGCTTTCACCTTATCCTGTCATAAACAGCCTCTCATTAAATGTGTATAGAAATATTGTAAAGAAACATAAAGCTTGGGAGGAAGTTGGTAAATGGATGAAGCTAATACAGCTAGCTTGGTTTGCTAATCTGTCAGTAAACTAGTGTGAAGCCTAGCACATAATGTGTAAATCAAACAACTAATTTTCGCACTGATTAGTAGCTTTAGAAGCTATATCTTAACATCTATTGCTGTTTCTCATCAGAACTAGAACAAATGCTGTACACCCAGTGTACACCCACAAGCAACAAACTGCAACTGACACGAGCAATTTGTCACTTACTAGTATGAATATAGATTAAGATAATGGCACTTCCATGATGCACTTTCTTTCTCTAGCCCATGACTTTCCTCTCTCTCTCTCTCTCTCTCTCTCTCTCTCTCTCTCTGTCTCGCTCTCTCCGTCTCACTATTGCTAATGATCTCAGTTTAATGTCATGCTTTACTGTCACTGTAGCGTGGAACTCAGTATAAATGATTTACACACAGTGTGCGAGTTTGTGAGTGAGTGAGGATGACCTTAACGCATAAATGGCATCTGTAAATGGTTGTGAATTTCAGCACTAAGTACAGCCTAGCAGACTTGAAGACGTCGAGGCGGCAGCCAGCAGGACATTTGATTCTGAGCGAATAATGACCCGTGCTCGCGGCTTGTTTATATTCCTCTCTTGCTGTTGTTCCAGTCCAAATACAAACCACTAAAACGACAACATCGTAATGTCCCTAGATAATGTAAACTGGCTTGAGTCATTAATGGGGTCCTGTATAATTCTTCTTTTGCTCTCTGTGTTTGTGTGAATGCTTCTTTTTTTTCTTGCAGTAATTTTTCCGTCCACACCCCCTGTCGTTCTGCCTCTTTCCCTCTGTCTTTCTCTCACTTTCAGATCATGGGTGATTGGCGCTATCGCTCTGCTGTGTCTGCTCGGTCTGACGTGGGCTTTTGGCCTCATGTACATTAATGAGAACACGGTGATCATGGCCTACCTCTTCACCATCTTTAACTCCCTCCAAGGGATGTTCATCTTTATTTTCCACTGCATTTTGCAGAAGAAGGTCAGCTCCACACACACACACACGCACACGCATACACACACACGCATACATACATCTGTTAATGGGTCAAGACTCACTATCTTCACTTTCATAACAGCATGCTGTTTATATTACTTTCATGTCAGTTACTGAATAATACGCTTGGCCTTTAAAGGGTTAAAAGTGTATTACTAGTACACTAAGCTACCGCTACCCATTGTATTACTATGAATTTACATGTAATAAGCCATAGAATAAATTAACAAATATTGCTTGTATTGAAAAATTGGATGCCTTCTGTTTTGTGGAAGCAGGTATAGGGTGAAGCTTTGCGGTGTTATGCAAATTAAGTTTCCATCTTGGCTAACCTAAACCCAATGGTGGAAATAGGCTTAAGGTTAAATGCATGTCATAATTTTAAATAGTAAGTGTCAGAAAAGCACACACCCATTTGTTGGGAGATCGTGACTAGATGCCTACGATGCAACATGATGCCAGAAAAATTGGCTCTGGGTGGAGAGATCAACCACAGCAACTTCGCTGTCAGCAACGTTAGCCAATCATGCGTGTTTGTGAGCTCATGTATGCAGAAGAGGGCAGATAGTGCTTTCCTCTGAGTGTGTGTTACACTGCCCTGTGATGTAGCTGGCCTGCAGTAGGCTGGATTCACTTATCTCAGAAGAAGCATATATTAGAAAGAAGGTCTTGGTTTCAGCTGAGCATTAATAAAGTTTTGAGTTTGCAGAGGCAGTATTAGAAATTAAAACTTGTCAAATCCTCTCCAACCTTGGTTGCTTAAAGTCCCCTGGGAAGTGTCTGTGATTTGATTTGCCCATTGAGATGTACTTATTATATGTTACAAATTTCTTGGCAGGCCATGTACAATTGGCAACCACAGCTGCGCAAACAGTAACATGGCGTCTGTCTTAACTTTGTTAAAAAGTAATTACAGCCTTATTATTGCAAGTGCAAGTGGGAGTCTGGTTCTGATAAGCCATGTTAATGCTTGAGTGGAGAGGTTTTTGGATCCAGTGATGCATTTAGAGTCCCTGACGCTTAATAACTCAATCGAGGGAGTTAGTTCGTGTGTGTTTCTGTGTGTGTGGCCATGAGCTGTTGTTGCATTTATACCAACGGAAAGGTCAGCCAGCATGCTAACTATTAAAGTCAAATAGATAAGATGTCTGTTTAATTGGCTGTCTGATTACAACACTTAATTGTTCTCACACACACACATACGCACACACAAACACACACACACGCACCATAAATTAGTCAAGAAAGCAGGTTTTTGTGTGTACGCGTGTGTGTGTGTGTGTGTGAATGCGTTTTCAGGTGCGGAAGGAATATGGCAGGTGCCTTCGTACACACTGCTGCAGTGGGAAGAGTGTGGAGTCAACCATTTCAACCTCCACCAAGACCAGCACAGCACGGACACCTGGACGTTACTCTACAAACTCTCAGGTACCACACACACACACACACACACACACACACACACACACACACACACACAGTTCCAGCGTGAAGCTCATTACAAAAGGCAGGAGTGGAGCGAAGCAGAGTTACTTCTACCACCCGAAGTTGATTATTTTCTAATGAAAAAACATCCCGAAGTGTTTTATTCCGTGTATATTACAGCATTTTGCCAACAATTAAAAGAATGACACATTTTATCCAGTTATAGTTACATTTAGTGTTATGGAACCTCTGTGAAAAAGTTACTCCCTGTTATCACTTACATTATAACAGCTCTAAACAGTTTCCTCAAGAGCCACTCTTTTTTTTTTCCTCCCTTGAAGTTCATAAAAAAGAAAAGTTGTCTTGTTAACAAGAAACTGCAAAGTGTAAACTCCTCTGTCCTGAAGAAAAGTTACAGCTGTATCTTTGACAAAGTGCTGACGCTGGAGACTCCTTCAGTAAATGCTAAAGAAATCTCTTTAGCATAACAACAATTTTTTAAAAAATCTGTTTATGTAGAGAATCTGCCATGCAAGTCCCATAAGTTACAGTAGAAACAATAACACATAAGAACAAGCTTCATAAACCTTGCTGCAATACTGCTGTTATAGAAAATTAATCAACCCCTTCTGACCAATCAGAATTGAGCATTAAGCGTTGCTGTGGTGTACTTTATATAAACAAACTGACAAGTTAATCTATGAACCTCGTTAATTCCTTCCTGCCTTCCTCCTCTGTTGTATCTATTTTTCCGCCACTTCTCCATTTTCCCATGCGCTACTCAGAAATAACATTCAGCCTGACCTCTCCTCAGTGGTCACCATATAAATGAAGCATTGAAAGATCCCATGAAAATATTTTCCATTTCTACAGTGCTGTGGGATTTTGGTAGACAAAACCAAGCTTCAGATGAAGACAGATGGTTTGATTTTCTTTCCGTATTAACTCTTGTCTTTCGCTCTTTTCTCAGAGTCGTATTCGGAGGATGTGGAATGACACGGTGAGGAAGCAGTCCGAGTCGGCCTTCATCACGGGCGATATCAACAGCTCAGCTACTCTGAACAGAGGTAAAGCATGCATGCTCACAAACACACACGCACGCACTCACACATATACACACGTATACACACGTATACAGGATACGATCTAGATCATGAAACGCTTACTGGAGACAAATAAATGAATCATCACACACACATCCTGGGATTTTTAGCGATTTTTTTTTAATGCAAATACAGAAAATAACAGAGAAGTGACCTTTTGACCACTCCAAGTGATTTTTGCAGTCTGTCCTGCTGTTCTGCAAAACTGTGTGTGCTAGCTGGTGTGTGTGTGCTAGCTGGTGTGTGTGTGCGTGTGTGTGTGTGTAAGTGTGAAACAAAGATACTGGAACAGCATCAGTACATTTTTTTTCGACGTGCTGATATTGAATCCCCCTGCAGTCCAACTGCAATGGACATCTGTTGTGTGCGCGCGCATGTGTGTGTGTGTGTGTGTGTGTGTGTGTGTGTGTGTGTGTGTGTGTCTGTGTTGTTTATGCTTGATATGCCTGAATGGTAATCTTATTTTCTCCTTTTTTTTCAAATACCCAAAGAAATAAGCAAGAAAGATATACTCATATCATATACTCTATATAGTAACATATACTCTTATATTCATTTTAATGGCACCGGACTTGCCCTGTAGTTATAGAGTATCTGATCATAGAATTCACCTCCCCAGTGCCTATTGCTTGTTTTTATGCGCTTGTTGACTTCCCTTCGCAACTCAGAAGGGCTCCTCGTCTACAGTAATGAGTGGCCACTCGAAGCACATGAAGAATAGTGTAGTGTGGAGCAGATTATTCACCAGGGACACACTCACTTGGCAGCAAGCACAGTGTATATAAAGCAGTTTCTTTGGATATTTGTAGTGTTTACTGAGGTACAATCACTGTTATAGCTTATATGTTATATCCCAGTTGCATGTCACTGACAAAAGCCAAAAAGGACCAAAACAATCTGGCTTTGAAAAACTCTTTCTGGCAATAGGATGGTTTAAGAAAACATAAATATATTTCACCAAAACAATGAGGAATTGTTTTTATTTAGTCTAGTTTCTGACCTTGCCCCAGCTGTCTTCCTGAAAACATAAGGTATAAGGAGGCAGTTTAACGAACGCTGGAGTACATTCAGGCTGCCTAAAGCTGTCCAAAACCTCGCTAGCTAAGTGTAATGTCCACTGAGAGAGTGTCAGGCTTTGAGCAAGTGGTTGGATATCTATGTAACCATAGCGACACATAGCGATACTGTCAAAATGTGTGCCGTCACATCATCAAAACAGAGAAAAGCGCTTACGCACTCTGTTCTAAAATGACATTAATTAGAAGAAATGTAGTCAACAGAACTGACTGGATGAACCAACGACTGTTTCCCCACTGATGTTAGCATGAACAGAGGAGTCGAGTGAAGAGACGCCAATGAGGCTCGTGCTTAAAGTGACTTTTACCTCAGCTGATGAGACAGACTTCAGCATCAGATCACCAAAATGAGAACTCATTTCCCATTATAAACTAATAATTCTTGAAAATTTGGCAGCTGTCCATAAGTTGGTCTTTCTCCCTTTTCACTTTTGTGAGAAGACAAAACTTTTAGATGCTAGAACTTCTGTTTCTGACACATTCCACAAAGAAACCTTGTAGTTCAGGAGGAAAGCCTGTAGTTTTCAGAATTATGTGTAGAAGAACTTTCATCATGTCAAGTGTGTGATGAATTGAACTGAGAACTTTTCATATGGTTGGAGAAAATTAAAAAAGCCTTGTAGTTCTTCAACCGTGTCAGATCCACAATCTCCAAATCAGGTTGCCTACTAGCCTACTAGCATTCACAGTTGAGCATAATACCAGCACCAGCATGCAAGTACATCGGGACGAAACACTATTATGAATACGCCAGGACCAAGCGCCACACGCTGCATCCCCTGCTGGAACCATTTGATTTTGCCAAATCTCATTAATAGCCCAGATGGATATGATAAATTGAATGTTTCTGTCAAGCCAGAAACCTGCATGCGTCCATAGAAGGTTACCAGTTGAACCCTCTCATTTACAGCATGGGAGATACTGGAAGTGTGTTGAGACATTTGAATTTCACATATGAACAAAGGCATAGAAATTATATTAAAATTCTTCCTTTGTTATCAAGAATCTGACAATTTCAGCATGGATTTAAAAAAAAGTGGATTAATTTGTGACTGCCCTCTATTCAGTTGGAGAGAGCTGTAATTATGAAATACTACATAATACGCTCATACAAGACCCAGCTAGTCGCAGTTTTAACAGAGCACATTTGGAGAAAGCAACAAGCATGGCTAAGCAATTAGAAGAAGTGAAATGACAGCACAGTAGTTTGTAGTGAATTAATTGCAACTGTGAATGGAAACTGCTCAGTGGACAGGGAGTTCAAGTGCAGTGCAGCAGCAAAAAAGGGAAAACTTATTAAACAAACTTGAGCAAAGCTAGAAAGCAACACGTGTCATAAATTCTAGACTGTTCCCCCATATAGTTAGTATATATATGCTAATGCCAGTTATAGAAACTGTTGCCCTTTAAAAGTTAAAAATGTGTCTAGTTTCAGAAAGCTTTACTTAGTAACTATAAGTCTACACCATACTGGTTGTATGGTGCAGTTGCATTAGCTGAAGGACTATGAAGAACTTTGAAAAGCTTTGTAAAGGTTTTGTGGTCATTCAGCTGTCTTATGCCAGTGGCTGATGACACTCTTTTTGACTGGTTTGGGGTTTTAGCGCCTCATGGATAATGCGCATCTTGGGAGCACCACAAGAGGAGCGTGACACGTGCCTGCACAACATGCAACAGAAAGTCCAAAATTTCTGTCATAACACTAAATTGACATATCTGATTTGTCAAAGACTGAGGTCCACTTTCTTGGGACTAACAATAATCAAATCAGACCTAAGCAAAATGAGCACTTGGCCTGCGCAGTCAGTTATGGAAATTCATCCCTCATCTAGCTGAGAAACATCAAAGTGCAAACGCTTGGTGTGGAGGCCAACCAGGCTGAAGATAAGATGTCAGTGGACACTTTTTCTTTTGGACCAGGATAATTATTTTACAAAAATTGCTAGAGAATAGTGTCCTGATTGGCTAGCACTTACTGATGGAAATCACAAACCTCCCCACAGTCTTCTGGGAGCACAAACATCAAACACCGTATTCCTTCAAATTCAGTTCTCTATATCCTTGGTTCAATCCTGAGCTGTCTGTGTGGAGTTAATGTGTGTCTAATGTGTGTCTAATGTTAATGTCTGATGTGTGAATGAGTGTGTGAATGACTATGTATGGTGAGGTGCGATTAACTGACCTCCCATCCATGGTGGATTCCTGCCCCACAGCCAATGTTCCTGGAGTCGGCTCTATATCCAACCTGACTCTGACCAGGATGAATTGTTACTGAATATGAATTATGCTCAACAGTAGTCTATTGTATCAAGGAAGGACATGTGAAAGCTAGTGAAAGTAAGGCCAGTAATACAGACACAAAGCTGATGGAAGGCAGAATATCGATGTAGTCATGCTTATGAATAATTTGTCTACAAGCACTTAATACCTCAACAATCTAAAAGAGCACCTTCAGGCAGGCAGTGTTTGTGAACAAGTTATGAAAATGTGCACAGAGGACACCGAGATAAATGTCACGGACCACTGTTGAAGATTACTCTGAAAAGAAACAAGATTCATGATATCTACTGCAGTAAAGAACACCGTTCTCTCAAAGCCCCACAAAGGTCGTCAGTGGGAGTGGGAGTGGGCTTATGCACACTAAAAGGACAAAATTATCTGTCTGTCATGTATGATTAGTATGCAGGTGCATATGTTAAATGGTTGTAAAAAAACAAAAAAACAAACAAACAAAGGTACACTAAACATGTGCCCTTTTTACAAGCTTACCAGCTAGCCTCCTAACTAGCTCATTTGCTAGCTAGCTAGTTGGGAAACTAGCTAGAAGTTATTACGTTTCAGGGTTAAATACCTTCATAAAATTTGATTTAACATAGCAAATCATATATTTTTAAGTATGAATTTTACTACAATTATTATTACACAAGTCTCAGAAGGATCATTTAACAAACTTCACACGAGCAGATACACTACTGAATGGTGAAAGGGCTTGGCTTCACAGATTTATATACAGATGTACTGTCTTGTTGTCTGCATCATTCTAACTGTTGTGTCTTTCCCTGTTTGTGTCTGTTCTGTTCTGTTCTTTTCATTTCTTTTAAATGTTCTTTTGCCATCTATCTCTTTTTCTTTCTCTCTCTGTTTCTGTCTGTATGTCTGTATGGATTGTAGGTACCATGGCTAACCATCTCATCTCTAACGCCTTGTTGCGTCCTCATGGCACTAACCCTTATAACACATTGCTGGGAGAATCTGCAGTGTTCAATAACCCCTCTGCAAACATGTTCAACACACAAGGTTTGATGGACACACACACACACACACACACACACACACACACACACACACACACACACACACACACACACGCACTCAAAACTGGTATACACACACTTGAAATTATGCTGCTTACTCTTTTCACAATTAATCAGTATTATAGTAGTAGTAGTAGTAGTAGTAGTAGTATTAGATGCCCACACTGGGTCCATATTTACAAAGAAAAAAAATTAACTCCTAAGTTGCCAGTGTACATGTATATATATACTATATCCAATCAGCCAATCATGTGTGCCATTAAAGTTCAGAAAAACAAACATCAGAATGGTGAAAAAAAAAACGATGTCAGTGACTTTGTGGCATGTTTGTTGGTCCCACACAGGCTGGTTTGAGTTTTTCTGAAACTGCTGATCTCCTGAGATTTTAAAGACTGGTAAGACTGGTAAGCTGATGATGTAACTGTAAGTGATGCTGATGTAACTCAGTAACCACTCTTTACAACCACGGTGAGCAGAAAAGCATCTCAGAATGCTCAACCTGTCAAACTTTGAGGTGGATGGACTACAACAGCAGAAGGCCACGTCAAGTTCCACTCATGTCAGTCAAGAACAGGAATCTGAGGTTACAGTGGGCTTCACCAAAACTGGACAGCTGAAGATTGGAAAAACATTGAACTTTTTTTCCCCCAAAATTCAACTCTTCCTGTTATTAGTTGACAGGAGTGGAACCCAGTGTGGTCTTCTGATGTTATAGCCCACCTGCCCAGCTTCAACAAGGCGTTTCCGCCTCTCACTGGATGGTTTTTGTTTTCCACACCATTTTTATGTAACCTCTAGAGACCTTGTGTGTGGAAAACCAAGAACATCAGCAGTTTTGGAAATATTCATATCAGCCTGTCTGACACCAGCAACCATGCCGTGGTCAAAGGCTCCCATTTTTCCCCATTTGACTTGACTTATATCTGCATGATTTTATGTGCATGGTGCTGCTACCACATGATTGACAACCTCATTCCAAAATTCTTGGGTTTTAGTCCGTTACATAAGATGGCTGTGTAAATCAGTACTGTAGGGGCATGTACATTAAATTAAGTTCTAAGTTTTCAGAAAACTAAGTTCTGTTTTCAGTTTGTGTTTCCGACTTGTAAACTTGTAAATAAATGCTCATGCACGTTTTGGTCTCTGTGAAACGTTCTCATTGGTCGGGGAAACCGAAGAGAAGCCCCTCCCACTCCAGTGCAGTGCTAACCACACCAAACTTTAAGTGATTTCAATGGAAAGTTATTAGCATTACAGGATCTGTACACATTTGCTTTTCATTTCTGTTTTTTTGCAGACACAATTGTATAATATTAAGGGTTAAATAAAACATCCGGTTATTTTATTTTTCTTTATTACAGCTATGAATCTAGCGTTTCGCTCTCCGTGAGACTTGGTAGGATAGTAATTTCCAGGTGCTGTTTACAGGATTCCGGGGCAGATATTGCAGGAATGATAATAGTCACACAGCTTATATTACACAATTTATGTGAATTCAGTATGTGAATATTCAACTAATAAAAATGTTGAGGACGTGGTGAGCTAACTAACAGGTTTGGCTTAAAGGCAAATGTTTTTAGAAGCAGCTGTAACGTTATTGCATAAGTTACACAGGTAATGAATTTACACCCACGTGAAGGAGGCGGCTCGGTCAGTGTTTCAAGATTACATCCAAGACCATTTATTAAGACTATGCTACACCATGTGTTATATGTAGACTCTGAGGTAAGAGTTTCAGCAGTTTCAAGCCAATATGATTTGGATGACGGCACAGTTGTTGCACTAAAACCAGCGAGGAAGGAGAGGAAATGTGATCACAAATGTGTTAAGGGATTTGATAGAGAGCACCGTTAATATAAGCATGCGTACAAACTTTCCTGAGAAGAACTAATCTGAGAACAGCATAATTTCTAGTGTGTATACAATCTCTCTCTCTCTCTCTCTCTCTCTCTCTCTCTCTCTCTCTCACACACACACACAAACTGCTATAATGCTCTATACAAATGCTAACACACCCACATCTGAAATGTTGTGTTGTTCTTGTTAAATTAACAGAATGTGTGCTTTTTTGCTGTCTTAAATGTTGCACGCTAGCTGAATGACAGCACGTTCTTTAAAACCCTTCTGTACAAGGGTTCTAATATCATTCAGTAGACGTGCAGATTGTACTGAACCTCCAAAACCTCACATTCTTTCTTTTCAAAGAATGTATTGTATTATTCGAATATGTGCTGGCTATAATATCTGTTAAAGCTGCCCTGCCCTTTGTCTTTACTATATATTTTGTCCACTGTGTGCATACCATTAACATTTTCTATGTAACCATGTCTTTTTCCCCCCCACTCTCTCCTTTGTGTCTCTTTCTCTCCCTCCCTATTTTTGTTTCTCTCTCTCTCTCTCTCCCTCTCTCTCTCTGTCTCTCTCTCTGTTCATGCTGATGTGCAGCCTCCTACAGAGATTCAAGTATGACTCATTTTCTTTTCATTACCTACATCATCAGCTCACAGTTCTCTCTCCTGTCTTCTTCTTCTTCTTCTTCTTCTTCTTCTTCTTCTTCTTCTTCTTCTCTTCTCTTCTCTTCTCTTCTCTTCTCTTAATAACAGCTTATGAGAAAATGTTCTATTAAAGCTACAGTGTGTAGGATTTTTTTTTTGGTAAAAATTAAAAACATGATTTTTGAGTTAGTGGAGGGGAAAAAAAAAAACTTTGTTGTTTTTGAAATGTAGTTCCAGAGCTGGTACGCGTTGCCCTGGCAATCTTGTACTGCTAATTCGCTATGTCTGTAAGTCAGCGCTGTGTCAGGGGTGTCGGCTTGGATTTGGCATGAAGTTTATACGCATACGTCATACGCCAGCTTAGATGTGTCATCGTGCCCCAATTTTAGGCACGAAAGAAGTCTGACTACGCAAAAACGACAGTGACAGAGAGTGATATTACACTATAAGAGGAAAGGGATTCGGGACTCATAGAGTTTTACCATTTATTTGTTCTCTAATTTGGTGGGAAGCTAGTGAGTGATAGATTATAATCCACCAAATTATCCTTGTTATAGAATTTATGAAGATGTTGAGGTAGACAACTCATTATGAGTAGTGACTAACTGGAGGTGTTGGTGAGGTTTTCTGTATTTTGTTAATAATGATTTCTTTGATATCGAATTTAATAACACTGCCTTGGATTATCTATGTAAAAATGTTCTAATTAATACATTTCCTCGGCTTTGAAGGTATAGGAGGAGTGAACTTGTATGTTAATGCTTCTCACACTTGCCCACCCACAGTATGGGATCTGTTACTGCCTCCTGAGATTTTAAGGCAAATCATAAGTGGCCTATAACAAAATATGACTGGCCTATAACAGTAATACCATTCTATATTTAATACTTGACCGGCAAGTGTAATTTATTTTTGACAGTTTTATTAGTGGAAAAATGTCAAGTGTTCAGAATATTGTGGTCATACAGTTAAGAGAGCTTGGTGCATCTAATGCAGCAGCCCTGAAGATGTTCACAAGTCTTGAGGAAAAGCCCTTACATTCAGCCCATGGCCTGGTGTGGGATTATAGCAGGGCAAACACTTTTCATTTCAACAAGAGCTTAGACCAAAGCTGGCTAATGTTAGGTGACTTGTTCGTTCTGGTGCTTATCAGGGAGTCAGAGTAACCAGTTGACTGTAGCTAAAAGACAATCTCTTGTCGAGAGGTTTTGCTTTTTCATCTGTTCTTCTGTAATTTTATTCCAATAACACTCCTGTAATCCTGCGAGTCGTAAATACGTGGGTTGTGTCACGAACTGCATACTACTCTAGCATACTACTTACATCCTGTAGCTTTAATATCGTGTTACATAGACTTGTTTCAAATCAGAAATGAGATATATTTAAAATTAGGATGATTACTGATAAGTTTTGGGTAAATTTTTTTCTCAATTCTTTCAGAGGGCATGCTGAACAATGCGCGAGATGCCAGTGTCATGGACACACTACCGCTCAACGGCAACCATGGCAACACCTACAGCGACTACCTCACATACGGCTCATCCTCACCAACTACACTGGAGAAGAAGATCCTGAAGGAGCTGACAGCCAACTATGCGTCCACCTACCACCCCAGCACTAAGCTTGCCAACCACGTCGCCAATGGAGGCGTTCCTAGTCCGGCAAGTACGGCAGGCATCAACCGCGATGACGAGAACGCTGCTGCTGTTGCCCTGGGAATCTCCAGAGAGGATGAAAACAACGCCCGCACTGCCCTGAGCTTGGAGATCATCAGGGAGGAGTCTCAGGCACCTCTCCTCCCACCAAGACCTCCACCTCCAGACGGCCACCCCCCATTACACACATTCTCCACCCACAGGCGCCTTCCGCAGGAGAATAATGAGAGTTTTTTCCCTCTACTGAAGAATGAGACGCACTCATCTCATGTGCTCAGAGACTCGTTATACACCAGCATGCCGACTCTAACCGACCACCCACATGGTACCAATGACATCAACGGCATACGCGATGAGGATGAAGATGAGGAGGAAGAGGAGGAGGAAGAGGAGGAGGAGGAGGAAGGGAGCGAGCTGCATTTGGCCAATGGGAAAGGAGTCATAGCAGATGCGGATGATGTATACTACAAGAGCATGCCTAATCTGGGCTCGCGCAATCACATACAGGAACTGCAGAGCTACTACCACATGGGCCGTGGAGGAAGTGATGGATTCATTGCGCCGCCCGAAAAGGACGAGTCATCACCTGAAGAGCAGCCGCAAGACCCTTCGCACTTGGTCACGAGCTTATAGGCACATACACACACATCTTGTGAGTGTGTGTGTTTGTATGAGATGCAATGCACAAGGCACGGGAACCACTACCTACTGCACTGATCGATCCCTAGAGAAACTGATAGCGGATAGCTGCCCAAAAACCAATGACAGGAACCCCGAGTCAGTTAGCACTAGGAAAATGGACCAGGTAGGGTAACTTTCAGTTAGGACTAGTACCAACAAATTCAAAATATTCAGTGTGGTTTATCAGATGTATCAGATGTACAAAACACAGGCTCTTTTTTTGTGTGAAACCATCAGCCATTTTGAATAGCAGACTGGGAAGGAACGTACCATCAGCCACGTATTCCAGTGAGACAAGTTATCTATTACTCTATCACTTCTCCCCAATACACAACTTTTGCCCAACTGCTGTCTGGCCATAAGTCCTCTGGATTTTCCCTGTGTGAATAAAACAATAGCGACAAACTAGTTGCCATTTTAGATGATTATCTATGTTGATAGACACCAACCTGGACCTTGAACTTGTTCTGAACTATAATCCTCTACCCACAATTCCTCTAAACTTCGGGTGACGATCCTTTGCTGCACACATTCCTTCTTTCCTGTTTAACACTGATTACTGTTGTATACCAATATCACATCACAACAAAGCATCTAATCCTTAAGACTTAAGGACACGTCTTTTTTCTTACTTTTATTTTTCAGTAATATCAGTTATCGAGAGGTAATACGCACTAATAACTAAAGAAACAGGATTTCTATGTAAAATGTACAGAAGCCCTTTGCATCGCATATCACGTACACCTCATAGTTTTGATAATACTTTTTTCCCCCTGCATATGTGTTTGTGTAGAAGTAGACCAATCCAAAAACTGTGCTGGTCCTCTGCACTATTACCCACAATTACCACTAGGAGTGACCATCCAAGACCCCTTCATACACACACACACACACACACACACACACACACACACACACACACACACATACACACACACACATACATTCCCATACAACCCATACATTCACAAAGACATGCAACCACACTCTCCTTATTTATCGTATTTATCATCCAGTAACCACTCTTCTTGTTTTTGAGGCATTGTCCACTCTGATTTTAATTTCAATGCAAATCATATTGTCAATTTTGGCCAAAAAGAAAGAAACGATGGCTTTAAGACCTGCAGGTTGAATGTGTCCTGTTCCAAACTGTTCCAATGATTATCGCAGTGATAATGAAATGATGATTATATACAAACAGTAGGAGGTCACCAGATACCCAACATCCAGCACATCTACTAGTGTCTAATATATTTAGCTTCCAAGTCTTTCTTGTTGTGTGTAGGGCCTCAGAAATTCTACTGATTGGAATAACTGTAAGGTATACAGAATATCTGCAAGGAAAAAGAAAAGCCGTTAAAAGATGCGATGTTGCCGAAGACAAAATCAACGTGGAAACGGGCTGTTTTCTCTTTCTTAACTTCCTGTAGCTTGCACATCTACTTCTTTTATTACCCTGAGAAAAGTGACTGCGTATTTATCCCCACAAGGTGCTTTATCAGATCTGAATGGTTGGATCATTGGTAGAGGAGAGATTTTAAAAATCAAATCGGCACTGAGATCTTTTTTTATTATTATTATTATGATTATTATTATTATTATTATTATTACCATCAATATTGTTAATATGATATCTATGGAATTATTATTTATTCTTTTCATATGCATTCGAAATTGAATGAGCTCATAACTAATATTTGTTGTAACAGTGAAAGTTGTTTGCCAACAAATAAAATGATTGAATTGATATTTAGGAGATTTTTGTCAGTGGTGAGTTTGAGTTTGTGGGTTTCTACGCATAATTACAATATTTAGAGAACTGACAAATATTTAAAAAAAGGCAATTTCTACCGTAGACCATAACACCAGCTAGAAAAACTATTTAATTTAAGTAAGAAATAAAACATTTGGGCGCATGCTGTTATAAGAAAATAACCAATGATGCGTCGATGTGATGCGACGGCAACAATCTGCCAATGATTGTCATTTTTTCTTTATTAATAATAATCACTAATAGTTACATTTCCTGCTGTTTAAAGTTAGTTCCTCTTAGTACTTACATTATAGGAGCTATAAACTATTGGTCCAGCAGCAGACCTTTTCTCAGACTATTAGTTAGCAGCTTGTAATATTACAGAGAAACCACAAAGCCCTCTGTCCTGTCTCATGGCAGAAAACCTAGACTGTTGCAAAGAAATCTGACACTGGAGACTCCTTCCATAAAAGTTAAATAAACATCTCCTTCCTGAAAGATTCACCGTATTCGCAATTACGTTTTTTTCTTTGTTAAATATCAACAACATACTTTTAACCAGTTTATTATTAGACTATGTGGAG
>CM074972.1:9647445-9663465 GCA_037577455.1 Pangasius macronema
AACCCTATGGGTTAGGAATGGGATGGCACTTAAGTTCATATGTGAGTCAAGGCAGGTGACCGAACACTTTTGGTAATTTAGTGTACCAGTTGACGGGGGCGGGGCTAAGCTGTGACACGAGGGAGCAGCGGCCACCCTCAAACATCACTGAACTGATTATCATTCGATTGGAAGCGCTGTTTAGTCATGATTCAGTTTCCGGTGATCATGTGACTCCAGGAAACGTGTCCCTGTACCAGTCCGTTCATTTACATAGAGAAGAGGAACCAGGGCTTGAGGGCCATTGTTACTTCTGCTGTAGGATTTAGCCAATACCGCATTTATTTATTTATTTTTCCCCCTGTGGCTCTGTCACACCTTAACCACTCCACTTCTGGATCCACCCCCAAACATCCAATAAATACAAACAGCATCACCAGAAGGTTCTACTACAGCATGTTGAAAGAGGAGAAGAAAAGAAAAAAAAAAAAAAGAGGGAAAGGAAGAATGTTTAATTCATAGACTGTATTCTACAGAGAAACGGGGTGTGCTTTTTATTACACACCTCCGTCATGAGCCATTGCTTCTGCTTCAAGCCGATGTCCAACAGCTTGGTCTCATCTAAAATCTCATCCAGGGTCAGGGGATGAGTGTCTCCTCTCTGATGCCGCGTCTAGGACGGGGAGAGAAAGAGAGAGAGAGGGAGGAAAAGAGAGAGAGAGAGTGAGAGTGCATTCAGTTTAATTAGTGCAGTTTCAGACAGTCACAGTCAGACAGTAATACACTCCGGTAGCACACTTGAAGTAACCAATAAATAAATAAATAAATAAAGACTCAAACAAAGAAAGATTGACACTTCGATATGTGCGTTCCTGTGCACACACACGTGCGCGCGCGCACACACGCACACACACACACACACGATACTATCTGGCATAAACTCGTAAACAGGATGCTTTTCTTGGGTCCGATTCAGAAACTGCTTCAGCAAACACCTTCTGTTCTCCAAAGCACGAAAAGTCCAAGCTTGCTTACTGGTTTCGACTGGTTTTGACCGGATTAATTCGAGTTTTCTGGTTTGTCCGAGAACGGCGCATGGACACGTTCGCTGTTGCCACACGAAGTTTATTATTGTCCAATAACGGCAACGTCCTGAAGTGTTTTATTCCTCTTATACCACAGCATCATGCTTTTTTTTTCTTTTTTTTTTTTTTAAAAAGAATCTCTTTACAGTTACAGTTAATGCTACGCTATCACTGTTATCTGCATTACAGCCGTTACGCAGTCTTTCCCTCGCTGCTTTTCTTCTGTCTTGATGTTAAAGACAAAAAAAATGCGGCTGGTCACTTTAGAGAGAAACCACGTAATACACACACACACACACACACACACACACACACTTCATCTGCAGTAAGTGCTTTATCCTGGACAGGGTCACAGTGAATCCTGGGAACACTATCCGTGAGGTGGGAATATTTCCTGGATGGGACACCAGTTCATCACAGGACACCATGCGCGCGCGCGCACACACACACACACACACACACACAAAGCACGCACGCACGCACGCACACACACACACACTCTCATTCAGGTCTAAGGTTAATTTAGAGTAGCCACTTCACCTATAGCATGGTTTTGGGAGGTTGGAGGAAACCAGAGAACCCTGAGGAAACCCACATGGACACGTGAAGAACATACACGAGGAGAAACTCCACGCTCAGACGGTCGACCACCACCCAAGCTCAGGAGCGAATCGGGGACCCTGGAGCTGTGAGGTGCCAACGCTCCCGACTTCTTCACCTTGCCGCCGTATTTACAACATTTAACACGTGAAAGCGTTCGGGACATTAGTGCTACACTCTACAACAGCTTTATACCCCAGGTGGTCAGATTCTTCAGCAGCTACCTCAGCTGAGGCCATCTGTCTTCCCAGATGCCCCGTTTACTTATTTATACTCTATATATGTATGCTGAGGCACTCTTGCATGCTGTTGGTTATGCTGCGTGCGATGTGCACAGTCGGGGCTGCTGAGCTTTGCTTTGCTGAGCGCTGCAGTCTGGAAGATCCTGATTGGCACGTACACACGTGCTTCTCGTCTCATGAACACGGACACCATGACTTGAACATAATAATAGCTCTTCGTTTCGATTTGCAGGCGAGCAGAACAGAATCCACTCTTTATCCTTATTGACTGGTAATTATACGTCACAACTGAAATAACTTTTAATCGAATTCCGTTTTGCGGTTGAAGAAGAGCTTTCTGGAAGGTTGGAATATCGATACCGTTTCAGCAATAGCTTATAACATGTGGCTTGGTGAAAGATAAAGGTTCTTTTCTCTCTCTCTCTGTTAGTGGTTATAAAAAAGTTTACACACCCCTGTTAAAATGGCGAGTTTTTGTGATGGGGGGAAAAAAAATTAAACCAAGATAAAATCACGTCAAAAAATATTAAGTGGAAAAAAAAAATCTGAAACATTTAGGGGAAAAAAAAGAAAAAGTTACAGTGTTATAATCGGGGGTGTGGCTGTGTTCAGAATGAACCAATCACATTCAATCTCATGTTCGGAAGTAATCATCACACGGCTGTCATCGACGAAATTATTCTGATTAACGCCAAATTAAGACTAGCTGTTTATGCAGGGTTTTCATCTGAAGTGAAAACTGAAGCCATGGTTGAAAGGAATCGATCAGAAAATGGAGCACCACAGTGACGTTACAAAGAACAGGAGGAGCGTCCAAACTTTACAAAAAAAAAAACAAAAAAAACAAGACAAAAACGTACCAGGGAGGCTCCCGAGAGAGAGACCTACAGCAACATTAAAGGAGCTGCAGGAATATCTGACGAGTACTGATTACTCTCTGCACGCGACAACAATCTGTCCTATTCTTCACATGTCTAGGCTATGGGGTAGGCTGGCTAGACAGAAGCCCTTTCTCACAAAAAACATCCAACCAAACCACCCGAAACCATGTGGCAAATTGTGTTATGGTCTGATGAGTCCAATTCCAAAAGGGATTGAAACCACACTCAAGGTGAAGCATGGTGGTGGCAGCATCGTGCTTTAGGGCTGAGTTTCTTCAGCCAGAAGAACATGGGGCTGGAGCTTTGATCAAAGTGGAGAGATTCATAATTAGCTACGAATCCCACCTAATTTGGAACGTCTTAACCAAAAGAAGATCAATGTTCTTGAACGACCTTTTGAACACTGAGGTTTGAAGTGCGTTTCCGCTCAAGAACTCGCCAACTGTCTGCGGTTTATACAGCGGCGCTAGTCTGTACAGTTTTTACACTTCGCACTTCCGCACTGGTGATCTGCGGCATGACCGGGACGCGACGCGTCACTGGGGATCGTCGCTCTAACATTTGCGTTACCTTCATGTAGTTGACGATTCGTGCCAGGACCCCAAATTTGTAGCCTGAGCTTCCAGAGAGAGCTTTGAGATTAAAGGATCCATTACTGGAGTCTGAAAAACAGACAAAAAGACAGAAATGCAATATAACAACAACTAAGCAGTGACACTGTGTGCATATTTAAAAAAAAAATAAAATAAATTTGTTATTGTGTGATTGGATGATAAATGTAAAAAATCTCAAATGAGTGTCAAATGAACCAGGCGATGATGTCGAATGACACCATGACTTCCTACTTAAACAGCAGAGCTCAGCCAATCACGGCAGGCTTCATGCATTATTAATGAAGCGTGGGCTGTCGTACCGGTTAATGGACAGAGAGACTAAGCAATGGTGTTGCAGCAGGAAGTGGCTGGGTTGGAGAGACAGGGGGGAGAAGAAAGAAACAGAAAGAGAGAGAGAGAGAGAGTGAGAGAGACGGAGAAGGACGAGAGAGGGGCAGGAGACGGATCAGAACGCGTGGGCAGACACTTCCATCATCCGTCGGCTCGGATTCACAGGTACGGCTTTCTTTTTTTTTTATTTATTTTTTCCCCCCCTTTCTCGTTAGGTTTATTATTTGGAGCCACAATAAGGTTAGCACAGCACAAAGAGATGACTCAAGACAACCCACCCACCCACTCACCCACGCCTATACACACACACACACACACACACACACACACACACACACTCTGACAGTGCACTCCTTGTTTACCATACAGAGAACGGATACATCAATGTAAATGATACCACAGATACAACTGGCTCTCGGTTATTAAAAACAAACGGACTACGGTGTAAATGGTGAACGGATCCGGAGCTCCACTTTCGTTTGCCTTCACTGGTTAAGAAAAAAAAACACCGTGAAGGCATGTGTGCTCATTTTGAGTCGAATCTTGCGTTAATTTTGTGNCTGTGATTGTGATTCAGTCATCATTGTGCAGCTCGATAACATGCTCTCACTGAACACTACTACGATGAAGGGGGTAAAAAAAAAGCAGATAGAAGTACCGATAGAGATTTTAGCAACGCAACCACTTGTGTGTTGTCATTTCAGGATCATAAATGGTTTTTATGATTAGATGATGTCACTGCAGCGTATAACGCCATAAACCGGATCTGTGTATATTATGTACATAGAGATAAAAGGGTTGATTTTGTGCTCAAGGTGTCCAAAGACATAATAAGAAAGGAGAAAACATTATGGGATGCCACAGTGGGGAGGAGGAGGAGGAGGACGAGGAGGAGGACGAGGGGGTGGGGGTGTCATCGGAGACACAGGAAACAGGGACCCATCTGTCTGTGTGTTAAAAAAAACAACAACAAAACAAAACAAGCCTGTGTGTGTGTGTAGGGATGTGTGTGTGTGACAGATACAGATTGACAAGATAGACGGATAGAGATGGGGTTTCTAAAACATCATTCCAAGTACCGGTGATCAATAGAGGGATGCACCAAGTGAGTGCGCACACACACACACACACACACACACAAAACAGATCTCCTATTACGCAGCTAACTAGATTACAACCTTCACTAACACTGGACTGGCAGCTGCACAGTGCACACACCCGTAATACAGTGTGTACAAATGCAATCGCACACTCATTATTGATGTGTGTTACTGTGCACTTGATTGTGTGTGTGTGTGTGTGTGTATGTATATATATTACACTCACCATCCACTTTAATTTACTAATGTACACCTGCTCATTTATGCAGTTATCCAATCACGACGCACAAAAACAAACATGGCGCTACACGTCAAGAGCTTCGGGCTGATGTTCACATGAAACGTCAGAACGGCGGAGATAAATAGTTGCGATTTTAACAATGAGGGAAAATAATGATGATTAGCATCGTGCGAATTATGTCCCGCGAATAAAAACGTCACTGTATTTCCTGTTGACTAGGGCTACAACTATTGATTACTCTGCAGAATAATGATGTGAGCTTGTTCTTTGTAGTAGCCCAATGGAGAAAGTAAAATCCACAACAAGAGAAAGAACGAACACAAACCTCACTTCTTTTACTGACATTTTCACACAATCTGTGACGGAGGGCATTGTAGTACCCTGAAGTGCGTTATTTTCCTTCGACGGGACGTCCCTGAGTGTTTTATTCCTGCGATTTCGCTAAACACCGTCATCCTTTTCACCATTTTTAATCAGGCTTAATGTTGTGGAACGTCTGTAAGACAAGCTAGTTCCTGTTATCACTTGTGCTATAACAGCCATTAACTGTTATTCCCTCACCAGTCTTTTTTTTCTCTCTCTCTTTTAGATCACTATGACTGTGTCCGGTAGCAGCGCTGCTTCAGTGCAGCAGGTGTTCCCCTTCCATGATGGCTGGAATGTCGCCTGCTTTGTGATCCTCCTCCTCTTCATCTTGACCGTGCTCTCCCTCGCTACTCTGGCTTTCCTCTACGAGCTGCTCGATTGCGGCTGCTTCGACAAGACCAAGACCGCACAAACCCGACGCGGCACCAGTGACGAAACTGTATAGCTGTATAGCTGTAGCGCAGCAACAGTAGCCATGGAAACCAGGCCTGCGCTACGGAACCGAGCAATGCGGGGAACGTGGAACTATGAGTGATTGACTCGGGCCACACAATGACAAAGACTAAAGAAATGTGTGTGTTTCAATGGACAATTCTGTAACCCACACACACACACACACACACACACACACACACACACACACACAATGAATAAACACTGACTATATGGTGTTCTCCATGTAAATAACAGCAGTACTATCAAAACAGGAAGCAGTAACTAAGCATGCTTTAGTGACATTTGGCTGTTAGCCATCGTAGCCATTAGCATCAAGGCCAAAATAATAAAATTACACTAAAAAGTATTCGCATTTTAGCCATGTAAGCTACTGACATACACATTACAGACGTCAACAGATCACGTCAATCAACAAAAGAAAAAATAAACAATGACTAATCGGCAAGGCAGGTGATAAAGGCGGCGGCTAAATGTTTTTATTAGTGTGAAAATAGCTCAAATTAGCTGAAACCAGTTTCACCGTCAGCTGCACATTGCACAAAAATTATGCTGGGACTCGATTGCGACTGAGTCTCAACGCCCACGAGCACATTCGAACAAACGCTACGTCCTTAAATGGAGTAATACGTAAGAAATCGTTATTATTGCACATTTATTGTACAGATTTATTTTCATATTTTACAGTGTAGCCTACTGAAGCTGGAAATGTAATGTGCGTGCGTGTTTGTGTTTGTGTATGGCTGTTAATTGAACTGTGGTATGATGCATTCTTTGCTGTCGTTCATCATCACTTAACTGCACTAATAAAACAGCCAAAAAAGCGAAGTCCTCGATTACTCTTAGACTAGCAAAAACGAATAGTCCTGTATTCCTTATTCTAAAAAGCTGAGGAGTTCTGTGTTTTTCTGTAATAATACCCCATTAAATCACATTGGTGAGACACTGGATGCGTTTCTTTGGCTTGTCTTGTCTCACTCGAAGGGTCACTGTCCAAGTTAGCTAGCCAAGCTAGTTAGTTAGTTAGTACGTTAGCTTGGTATTTCAGACTATGACAAAATTCTGTTAACCAGGTAAGTGAACCAATTTTTATGCTAAAAAAAAAAGTTGTAGCCAAAGCTACAGTCTCATGTTTTGGTTGCCTGGAAACGTAATTGGTAAAGCTAAAAAGTGGTCACTATTGTAAATTAATCCTAAATTATGACGACCTAGTTAGATTAGTTAGATTTAAAAATACAGACTAATGACAATGAGTGAGTTCTCAAGGTTCAACTACTTTTTGTATGCTAAATATGCATTCTAGGTTGACGTGTTTAGTTTCACGGATGGAAAGAATAAGGGAACGAGTGGAACACGTTAGCAGAGAAATAAATGTCCTCTGTTACGTACTCGAGCTTTCAGAGCTTTCAGAGCTTTCAGAGTAACAGAGGCATTTTCCCATAACAGTGACACTCTCTATGAGGATCTCGTAAGAAAGGTACTGGAACACTGTGTCCATTCAAATCACCACCCAAACAAAGTCCTTGATATGCTGAATTCGCTATGCTAGAGAAGAGAAAAAGGAAAACTGCTCTGTGCTGTGTCTGTCCACGACTTGAATTACCCATCCTACTAAATAATGCTAAATTATTCAGCACCAGTGGCGTGCTTGATTTATCTAGTCTTGTTCCACTTCAACGGCCGCTAACAATTTGTTTCATCGCGTAGCATAAACTAAAATAAAATTTTATAGATATTGGTTGTCACTTGAGCATATTTTACAATACAGATTGATGTCTTTAAATGTCACTTAATACCATTAAGATTTCATGTTGTTCTGCGTATTTCAGACATTGACTTTTGTGATGAGGTTACATATAAGATTTTCTTCTGATGACTCTTCCATGCAGCACATGTTTGTTCAAGCAATGCAGCACAGTGGAATGGTTCACCACCACTCCTGTGTCAGCTAAACCTTCATACTGCTTTGTGGACATTGATCACATTCGTTTTCAGACCCTATGTCAGCTATTTAGAGGAACCCATATGTGTTGAGTCTTAGAAATTTTTTATGCACTAGAATTGTTACTCCTTATGGCCATCTATCAATTCTTCAAATGCATCCCAACAATTTCTGGGGTCACAGCTAAGAACACGCACACAGTTGAGGGCAAAATTTTACATAAACCTTGGATGAAGTTACCATATATTTTCTGTATTAAGCCAACTATTTACTTTAATTCCACAAGAGGTCAAAAGATAATAGCTAAGAGAGATTTATTTCAGCTTTTATTCACTATATCATTTTCAATGGGTCAAATGTTTGGATACACTTTGTTAGTATTTGGTGGCATTTCCTTTTAATGGCTGGAACTTGAATCAAACGTTTGTTGTAGCCTTCCACAAGCTTTTCACGATACATTTTAAAATTCTGTCCATTCCTCTTGGCAGAACTGGTGTAACTCAGTCAGGTTCGTGGGCCTCTTTGTTCAGACACACTTTATCAGTTCAGTCCACAAATTTTCTATGAGATTCAGACCATTCAGAGTGATGGTCAATCGAATTATTTCACATTGCTGACTTTAAGCCACTTTTTACACCTTTGGATGTGTGATCAGGATCACTGTCCTGCTGGAAGACCCAGTTGTGGCCAAGTTTCAACTTTCTGGCTGATGTCTTGTGGTGCTGCTTCAGTATTTCTAGATAATCCTCCTTCCTCATGATGCCAACTATTTTCTGAAGTGCAGGAGTCCCTTGTCCAGCAAAAATCTCATGATTATGGAAGACATAATTTATGCACAGTGTATGCCTGATATATATTCTCACACAGACACTCACTCACACACAAAGCATGCGACATGCTAACCTGTGTTGTTTTTAGATCCTGAGGATGAGTCTTTGTCAGGTTTGCTCTTCTTTTTCTTGGAAGAGCCAGAGGCTTCGGAGGACGCCGGTCTCTTCTCGACTGCTGGAGTGGACAGAGCCCTCTTCTTAAAGAGTTCACGCTCTCTCAGCAGAGCAGGGTCCATCCTACACACACACCAAAATAAAACTATTAACAAAAGGTACAATCCAGCTATGCACGCTGTCAAAGCAGTTGTGAGCTTAACTATCTAACCATTAAGAATTAATACAGCTAGGCATGTACACAACAGATCAAAACTATATAGCATTCTGTAAAATAGCACCACTACGGTACTGCACTCTTCTGACCTGTAGCTAGTACCTAGCCATCATGCTACCAGACACTGACAAGCTCCAAAAGTCATGCCAGAAAGTGAACTAACTATCTAACTGAAGACATTTTGAAGTTATTAAGCTAACTAACCTAACCGAAAACACCATTACTAGATGTTTTGACTTATCCAAAGTTGTAAGTTACCACAGTAACTATGGTAGCTACAACGAATAGAAAGTCTACACACCCCTGTTAAAATGGCAGGTTTTGGTGAAGTAATGGAATGACCCTAAAATCATGTCAGATATTTTCTCACCTTTAATGTGCAATTGCAAAGTATACAAATAAAGTGAAAAACAATCAGAAACTTTTATAAGAGGGGGAAAAAAACTAGGTAATTCAAAAACATTGATCTTCTTTCGGTTAAGCTGTTCCTTCGTTGATTTGGGTGTATGCTTTGGGTCACTGTCATGCTGGAAGGTGAAATCCCTGAAGGTTTTGAACCAAAATTGACTGGTATTTGTAGCTATTCATGATTCCACAGATCTGGCTGAAGAAAAGCAGCCCTAAGGCATGATGCTGCCACCACCATGCTTCACCATTGGGATGCTGTTCTTCTGTTGATGTGCTTTTTCACACCAAACATACCTTTTTTAAATTATAAAATTAATATACAGTTTGGAATTGGTTTCATCCGACCATAACATATTTTGCCACATGGTTTGGGGTGATTCAGTTGGGCTTGGATGCTTTTTGTGAGAAAGAGCTTCTGACAGTGAGACCTTGTAGAGGCTTTGTAAGCTCTTTGCAAACCATGGCTTCAAGCAGTTCAGATGAAACCAAGATGATGTCAAGAAAATCCTACAGAATCCGTCCGTATATCCCTACTACCCCACTATACCGTAGGTGAAAAGCAGTACACCAAAGGACTAGCATGTCCAAAGTCTCAGTATTCATAAACCAGTAGGCGAGAAATACCCAGATGACCTTCTGCAGTATGGAACCAATGGACACTGCGCAATCCCATAAGGCAACGGGACCGGAGCGGAAAAGCTGTCAATCAAAAATGGCAGAAGGCAGCGCATCGGCTCTTCTTACATCTGGCGGGCTCTAAGTTTTTGCGGTTATTATGATGTCTTAGGTCACATGACAATGCCAACATGGCGGACGTAGCATGTCCGGATTGTATTCATACTACACACACATACTGATCAGCATGTACTGTATCAACGGCTGAGCAGTACGTACTGTCACAGTACGCAGCCATGATCTTTATTTAGGGTTGTATTTATGTATTTATGATATGACAGCTGTATGATGATTCAAAATACTTTTCAACATGAGGCTGAATGTGACTGGTTCATTCTGAACACATTCCAAATTATATAAGGGTGTGCAGACTTATGTAACAGGGTTGTTGCAAACTTTATTTTTCCCTAAAATATTTCTGATTTTCACTTCATTGTACGTGTTGTAATTTCACACTGAGGGTGGAAAAAGTTCTGACATGATTTATCCTGCCATCTTTACAGGGATGTGTAGACTTCTGCTATCCACTGTATGTGCTGAGTAAAGGTTGATTCTGAATCACGTATCGACAGCCCTGTTCGACTCCACACTTCACGGAGTCGACACCGATTCTGATTCACTCGCCTGGGTAGGAACTCAAGCAGAATCAATCACGCGGCTGAGAATCGACTCTAAAGCTTCAGAGTCGGAGAGTCGACTCCCAGCTTTTCACATGAGGCCTAACAACAGCTAAATGGCTAATAATCCTTACTTAGAACAACAACTTCTTGTTTTTCAGTAGCATTATCTAGTTGTCTTGAAGCTGACATACCTTTCTGAGACAGTAAACAGCTAATTTATCTTATACCTGTGCAGTTTTAGCCTGTCATACCACCTAAATCTAATATATTCTGAAATAAAATAACATCTTCTTCCCTAATTTCATCATCATAGTCAGATATATGTAACTCTCTCTATATATACTCTAACCTTTATCTCTCTGACACAGGAAACATTTACTCTCTGGAATGAAGCTAAACTCCTCCATACTGTTTGTCACACTTTACCTAGAAAATATAACCTACCTGCTTATCCGACCACGACCTTCCTTTAACAGAAAGATCTGTTATATTCTAGTTTTAATCCGAATATCATTAGCTGCCTTTGAATTTAATTCAGTTCAGCATCGTACACGCCAGTCAACGCCACAAGCTAGCGATGCTAACTACAGCCTGGCGAGACTTCCGAAAAAAGGCGACGCAACACTTTTTCTTTGTTTCTTGAGCTATTTTCCGCACCCGTATTCAGACAAACGCTGTCTCCTTCCTTACGATTGGCTCGTAGTGCCTCGTATCCTCGACTCTGATTGGCTAAGAGTTGGACGAATACGAATTCCGTAGCCAATCCTCGAGAAGGAGGCGGGATTTGTGGAAAGCAGGTAGGGGTTGTTTTAGCTCGCAGAGTTCACAAACTTTACACGCATTGCGCCACCTTCTGTTCTGGCGCTTTTATAATATTATATTGGAAACAAATACGTTTTCGTGACACAAGTAAACACTTTAAGGAATGAAGTGAAATGTGTGTAGAAATGTGTCTCTTCGAATAGAGGAGAGATATTTTCTCTTATCTGTGTAGCTGTGTAATGTAGTCCATGTCCTCCATGCGATAGAGGGCGATAGAGAGCTTCGATGGTATATTAACATCGCAAGCGCACTTTGTTTTGCGCTTATTTGGAATATACACCTGAAATTCAGGTTAATAAGAAATGGCGGCTGTTGAGGCTCGTAAAGTTATTATTTATGGAGGGAAAGGAGCTCTGGGCTCCAAATGCGTTGAGTATTTTAGATCTAAAAACTGGGTGAGTAGATGACACTTCTGCAGCGCGCGTGCTCCTGAACTGTAACTCCTGAGGTGTGACTGTTACACTTTAATAATCACAGGCACAGATGATTAACACAGCTATTTATTAAACTGCATGCTGGTAATCTATAACATGATTAAATAGTAATGCATTCAACTGTCAGTTGAGATTCACGCACATTATATCTATTCCTGACAATGATTCAGTGAAGTATCACTGACCACAGTAACTACTACATGATGGTCTGTTTCCTCTACTGAATGGGGTGGGGTTTAATTTTCTTGTCTTTCATTTTTTCTTTCTTTCTGTCAGTGGGTTGCCTGCATTGACCTAAATGCAAATGAAGAGGCGGACTCCAATGTAACTGTTCAGATGACAGACTCCTTTAATGAGCAAGCTAACAAAGTAAGAGAACCTACAGGAACTGAGGAACTGTAATAATGGCTTCCATTCATGCTGGTGCCTTGTTATGGTGTTGATCTGGAATCGAAAATCTACGTGTCCAGTGTCCATGTATCGTGCACGGTGTACTATGCACCCGTGTTAAAATCGCAGGGTTTTGCGATGAGAAGTATAAAGATGATATAAATGATGTCAGATCTTTTTCCACCTTTAATGTGATACAGCAACCAACATGGCTTCTGCAGTCAGATGAAACCAAAAGGGTGTCAAGAAAATCCTACAGAAGCACCTGGTCTTTATTCGGGGTTAATCAGAATCATGTCACTGACAAGAGGTGTATGATCATTACTTTCGAACATGAGTTTGAATATGATTGGTTAATTCTGAGCACAGCCACATGCCCCATTACAAAAGGGTTTGTAAGTGTTGGATTTTGTTGGTTGCTATATATCACATTAAAGGTCGAAAAAGATCGGACATGATTTATCTTCATTGCATTTTTTGTTTCATCCCTCCTAACCACCAGGAGCAGTGAGATTCACCAGGAACCTCCATGTGAATGCATGCCAAGGCATTCCAGCAAAGTCACATAGTGATATATGATGCGGTATTTGCAATAAATACAGCAATCTTTTCCTTTACTCTTCTTTTCTGAGACAATAAACTCTTGCTCTGTTGTTTGGAGGAGCTAGCAGTGAGACCTGACAATTATTTCCTATGATTGAGATTGTTGAAAGCTAAAACCAGTAAATTTTTTAAAAACTGTACTGAAGTCATACTAGCACCTAAGATCCTTTTAACCCTTTTAAAGCATACAGTTGTGGAAAAGTAGTAACTCATAATCGCACTACCGGTGTCACCCAGAAGACGATGGGTTCCCTTTTGAGTCTGGTTCCTTTCAAGGTTTCTTCCACATGTCATCTCAGGGAGTTTTTCCTTGCCATTGTCACCACTGGCTTGCTTGTTAGGGATCTAAGTTTAGCAGTCCTGACCACAAAGGCCTCTATCACAATGGTCTTGTATGTCCTTACATGAAAGCTGTTCTAATGACCCAGTGCGTTGATTTCCCTGAAGATGCTTTTCTACAGGGAATGCTAGCCAGCCTTTGTGCCAAAGGTGTATATGACAGCCATTGCAGCACATTACAGCCCCATGGATGTCATTTCTCTGGGGTCTCAGGCTTATTACTTTCATTCTAAAAGGAACAAAGAGACTTAAGTCCCCTCCTTATGAGCCTATGCAGGATGCTTGCATTGTATGGTTTGGTGGCAAGATGACTTTGGGGTTGAATCTGAGATATCTGCCCAAGATCATATCACCCAACCTTGTAAATCAGTCTATTGGCATTGCAGCCTTGAGCCTGTAGAAGTTTTTTGTTTGTTTGTTTTGCTGTACCCGATATGCACCCTATGGTATTGTTTTAGACTGATCCTCAGACCATTTATGGCATTTAGCAGACAAGCTGTTCATCTCTCGTTGAGTCATATGTTTATTTGCACACAAATGTTGAAGCGTTGAAGAGGCTGACCCACTGGGTCATCACCCACTGTGTGATGGACGTTATCACCATGGCCTACAGATGGGCATCATGCACAGATTCTACAAGGCTAGCATTGCACTTCCCAATGGTGTGAGTGTGGGGGTCACCTCTGAGCAACTTTCAGGCAGTGTTGAAGTGACTCCTGTTTTTCATGACATTGTTTTCACAGGTGATTCTCACTGTCCCTGGTGGTTAGGAGGGGTGAAACAGAATGCTAGTTATGTATGTAACTATCAATCCATGAACTAGCAAACTATGAACCCCATACAGGTCAGGTGAGGTGAAAATCACTTTGATAATGCCACAGTGTCTTTAGAGAAAAGCTCTGGCTGGGTGAAAAGGTACCTGGGAAAGATACATTGAAAGATGACATAAAAATTCACTACAGGACTTTGTTATCAAGATTCTTACTGGCCCTCATGGTTTTCTGGGGTTTATAGCAAAAGTTACATATATTACAAGTATTCTGCACTCAAATCTGATCATTCCTTTAGGTTACAGCTGATGTAGGTGAGCTGCTGGGAGATAAAAAGGTTGACGCCATTTTGTGTGTTGCTGGAGGCTGGGCAGGAGGAAGTGCGAAGGCCAAAAGTGAGAACAGCAGACAGAATTTTTAAAATCTAACTAGGAGTGACCACATTCAAATGCAGGATTGTTCAGCTTAGACGCCTTCTTTCCTTGTCTCTCTTTTTCAGCCTTGTATAAGAACTCTGACTTGATGTGGAAGCAGAGTGTGTGGACTTCCACCATCTCCAGTCACCTAGCAACCAGACACTTGAAAGAGGGGGGCCTTCTCACACTGACAGGAGCCAAAGCTGCACTTGGGCCGACCCCAGGTACAGACAGTTGGGTTGTCCTGAAAACCTTGTGATGAAGACACCACTATGGAAATTATTATTATTATTTTTAAACTATTTTATTACCAAAAGAAACCCTAATGCTGGACTAAAAATTGAGGACAAAAATAAAATTCCATTGTGGGTTTTTTGGCAGCATTACTTTTGATACAGAATGCAATTAAGAAACATAAAATGCTGATTCACTGTAAAACAAGCAAGCAAGCCTCAGTATTATATCTACTTTCTCAAAAACTGTGAGACTAGGTCTGTGATATTTTTAGAAACCCCTGAGGAGGTTGCATGTGGTACTGAGGACCAACCACACCACTGTAGAGTTTTATGCCAACCACAAGTCCTGTGAAATGTTGAGTTGGAAGTGTCCAGATGACCACTTTATGTCTTTGAGAGCTGTCTGTCAGTTGGGGAATTGCAACCAGATAGTGTACTATCTTCCCCTTGTCTTGACCCCATAGCAAATAAACAGCTGGTCTGAAAATCAATTGTCTGCTATCCAGTCCAAATAGCACTGCAAAGTGGTGGCTTCCACTTACACAGTTAGAGTGGATGTAGTGCTGGAGAAAGCTCTCTGGAAAAAGGTCAAAATCCTAGAAATTTGACAATGCATTGGGTATGCTGCCAATTAGACAGTTTGCACTTGAGGGCATAAACAGCCCATGCTATAGAGACCATGTGTTTTCTGCAAGATCACATTCCTTGGTGATTCAAATAGAGATACCAGTCCCACAGGTACAGGCAACCTGGCTGAGGTGCCAAATCCCACCATCCATCTTTGATAGATGATGTACCTTCCTGCCATAATGTTACAAAAAACAAAAAAGCAACAGTGGGAACCAAGGTTATGGGGCCACAAGTAGGACTCTGTAGCCAAGTTGCTGTCTTCTACACAAAGTTTGAAATATCAGCAATACAGGATGAAAAGTGTATAAATAGCATTGAGGCCAGATGTGGGCCAGAGAATCCTGTCCCAGCAAGTTATGGAAGAATCAGAACTGGCAATGTATTGACTTGGCACTGGCAGAGAGGTCCACCTCCCACACCGCTCCCAGATCTGGGTTACCACCTCCGGTGTCACACCGCTTCCCCTAGACATATGTACAATTCTTGACAGAGTGTCAGTCGCACCATTGTACAGCCCAGTAAAAGAACTGCTCTAACTGAGGCCAGTCATGTTTAGGCTAACTGAGCAGGCTTCGCTCAAGGCAGAGAGAGCTGCTTGACTTCTGATAATTGATATACAGTCATGTATAAGTTTTTCCAAGGGAAGAAAATTAGCCACTTGTGCCAAACACATCTTCAGAGTC
>CM074972.1:9672972-9698190 GCA_037577455.1 Pangasius macronema
ATCTGTCACACACAGGTGAGCTGTTGTACAATGTTATTGCGAATGGTAAGAATGAACTCCTGTAACGTTCTCTGTGACAGCGGATTTGAATGAGTCTTTTGGGTGAATGAGCTCCACTGACTCTGCAGTATGTTGTAGAGTGGGTGAGACAGATTGTCCATGATGGAGAGCAATTTGTTCAGTGACCTCCTGTTCCTCACTGACTCAAATGTCTCCAGTTTGTGTCCAATGACAGATCCAGCCTTGCGAATAAGCTTGTTAATCCTGCTGGTATCCCTGTACCATATTCAGTGCCACAGATGCAGGAAATCCTTTAGTCTTCCTTTAGACATGTTACACTTAAAGATTGTCTATTGTCAGGTGGGGTTGGAGCCATACAGCATACCCAAGACCATTTATCCAAGTGATGGATTATTTAAATTTTCAGTTCTTCCCTTTGGCCTTAAAAAGTAAAACAGCCTCCTTTCAGGACCTGATGTAGACAAGTTAAGAGGGCAAAAAAACTGCAATTTTAACAGGGGTGTGTGGATTTTTTATATCCACTGTTATTGTGTGTTCATACAGAGGAAGATGAAATGGTTGGTGCTTGTAGACTGAATCCATACTAGACTGTCACAACTTAGGACCAGTGGATACCTGCAAAAGAACACCTAATAAACACCAAAGAACCTGAGGATACAACACTTTGGATTAAACCATCAAACTGTGGTTTCAACCCTGCTATGTTGAAGCAGTTATGAAAGGTATCCAGACCGTCCGTATTCCTGGTGGGATCTAAACAAGGACATTTTTGCCTAATGGAGATGTTCTAATGAAATTGTTACTGACAGTGGAGCACATTTTAAACTGCATTTTAAACCACCATTTTCCAGCATATAGCAGACCCCAGGCTGTTACTAAGCACAGTAAGCAGCCCTGCATTACTGTCTTGCGGTGCTTTAAGAGAATATAGCTTCTCCTATTTTAATACAAAACCAAGTTGCCAATCCCATGTGGCATCAATATTTGAATATGACCTCTAAAGAATGTAGGGAATATAATTTGATTTTCTGTGACATCAAAGTAAAAAAAAATTACCAATTGCCCATCTCCTTAGGATGGTTAATTCCATTCCATCAGCTCTTTCATCTTTTATTTTCGTTTTAACTTGAAGGACATTGATTGACTGTGTTCAGGTTTTTTGGGCACTAGGGTACTGGCACACTTATGATTAGAGCACTGTAGCACCAATTGATCAGTGTGTTCATGTGTTCACGTTGTCATAACAAGAGAGCCGCTGTCTAAACACTTGAACATTCTTCAAGGTTCTTCTTCTTAAACACATTTCAATAAAACCCTAACACTCTCTGACTCTTCAGTTTTCTAAGGCAGGCCTATGAGTTTTTTTTACACATCACAGTTCTCACTATGCTCAAGCCAACAGGAAAGCAGAATGTGCTGTGCAGACGCCTAAGAAGATTATGAACAACAGATCCATTCCTAGANCCTTCACCAGGTGAGACAGAGGGATGGGAATGGCAAACAAAGTTATCAGAAAACAACAGGTTCAACATCAAACCCTGCCAGAGCTCCAGCCTGGGATCTGTGCTGCTGTGAAACTGGCTAAAGAGAAGGGCTGGATTTAGCCTCAGTCTGTAGTACTGTGATTCTCATATGTAAGATTCATCTCAAACGGAGGTGAGGAAAAATACAGGGTGTGACACAGAGATGCACTCACATGTTGCTGACAGGGACTTGAAGTACTGCATTATTACTGTAGTGATATTATATATGCAGTAAAATTGATACAGTTTTTGTAAACTGCAGTACAGCTGCAGTACGACTGCAGTATACCTGCTGTAATATGAACGCTGAACAATTGCCGTGCACCTGTCTATCTGTCTGAGCTTCTCCATCCTTCCATTCCATCTTGAACCCTCTGATCCTTTGGCAGCAGACTGCTAGCTGTTCCCCATACCAGGCTATCCCCAATGGGTGAGGAGGCATATCCTGTAGTGCCATGGCCCCCAAAATGTAGATTGCCCTACCCCAATCTCTCTGTGACTGTACTTGTATTGCTTCTTTTAAATCTCAGCTGAAAACCTTTCTCATCTCACAAATATTACTTTTCTCTTTCTATTTCTTAGCAGCTTTTTTACTCTATTACTTTTCTCTTTCTACTCCTTTTTTTTAAAGATGTTACTTTGTGGTATATACTTGTAAAGCAACCTTGGGTTAGAAAATGCTATATAAATAGAACATAAATAAAGAAACAAAATAAAATGGACACAATACTACTGTAGTAGTACAACTGCAGTATCGCTGTAGTATATACAACCGAACTGCTGTATTACTGAAGCACAAGTACACTAAAATGGATGCAGTATACCTGCAGTATAGTGCAGTACTAAAGCTACAGTTTTTTAAATTAAGTACTGAAGGGAACGATGCATCATGTGGACAAAGATGTGTTTTACGGTAAAGGCCTTTTTTTTGTTGTTGCCTGCAATGATTAATTACTGACTTTTAACATCTTTCCTTTGTGTATGTGTCTTTCTTTAGACTACATGGGGGATGGTGGAACATGTTTATGGATTTTACAGGAAGCATGTTACAAATCTGTGTTACAATAAGCGATACAACAAATCAGTTATATGCAATAATTCCAGCTGATAATTCCAACTCTTAATGAATAAATGATGAAAACCCCTCTCCCAAACAAAACCTATTTGTGTATTTTCTTTTGTGTTTATTTGTGGCAACACGCCAATATGTCGAGTTGCAAATCTCAAGTATATTAAAAAAAATGGATATCAAAATAGATTGGATGCAGTATTGTCTCAGTCCTGTTACTTTTATGTTATTATACATTGATTATACATTATCATTCCACAGATATTCATTAAAACAAAGCAAACTGGTAAATTGAAATAGCACAAGAAAGATCATTATGGGAATTGAAATCTCTCTCTCACTCACTCACTCTGTCTGCCTGTCTCTCTCTCTCTCTCTCTCTCTCTCTCTATCCCTGTCTTCCTATCAGTGTTATCAGGCAGGGCAGCCCATAATTTCAGAGCTGAAAGAACGAGGCCATGGAGTTGAAGTTGCCATGGCGACATCACATCTAAAAAAAGGTGGATGGTGGAAGCATACAGCAGGGCTTCGCTGCTACATTTACTTCTCTCTCTTTCTCTTTTTACTGTATATATATATATATATATATATATTATGCTTGCTGTTAGACTCAGCTTATTTCATTTCTGTATATGTCCAAGTTCCTGAAATATACAAACTACATGGAAATCATTAACAAATCCCACTATAATCCAGTATTAGTTTGTACTTTATGATTCTCAGCACTCTCAAAATAACAGTAACTCTATATATGTGTGTGTGTGTGTGTGTGTGTGTGTGTGTGTGTGTGTGTGTGTGTGTGTGTATTTATGCATAACACATGAATAAAGTAGAGTAGAATAGCCATGTAAGTAACTATGGTTCTATAAACGTCATATATTATAGAGCGATAGTTAACTTAAATAGCTAGTATTCAGTTTGTCTCTCCTAACCACCAGGGGCAGTGCAGTGTATAACACCTGGATATCATCTGCCAATAATGCCATTCAACAGAACTCACCCTAGGACTACGTTGAAGGACTAAGACTACCATCTCTACCCTGCTTAGAGATCATCAAAACAATCTCACCAGTCAACCTTGTAAAATCTGGAGTGGCTACATGGTAAAGTGCAAGGTCAGTGCAAGGTCAGTAGACTGATTTGCAAGGTTACATTATATGATCTTAGGCAAAAACCTGGATTCAGCCAGAAGGTAACTGGACAGTCATATAGCCACTGACACAAAGAAGGCAAGATTATCACTCCCCAATTCTGTTGGGAACCAGGTCAACCTTCTCAAATCTAAAACTGGATGAAACTACTGTCCTTTTGAACAAGAAAGTAAATTGTATATAATTATTCAACTTAATTTGAGTCTATACACACACACAAAAGTAAACAAAGTTTCTGTAGAAACAGTACACTTCAAACTACCCAGCAAAGAGCAAGCAAGGTGAAAAAACATGACATTCATTCCTTGGGGTTCCAAAGTTCCCTCATGTTTCCTCACTTCATTTCTCCCATAACATCTAGCAGTACAAACCATGATGTCATTAATATTATGTCCGTCACTGTTGAAGTGTCTTGCCACAGGAAAGGAGAAATCCTTTATTCTAATGACATGAAGGTACTTGACAAAATGATCAGCCAAGTCTTCTCTTGGTTTCTCCAATATACAGCTGATTGCATCACTTACAGGAGAGACAATATATTTAAGCATTCATTTTGTGCCCACACTCTCTGTTTTTGGCAGCACCTCAGATTAACAAAAAAGAAATCTTTACTGTCTATGAGCACATTATTGGTATCCAGGACTGTGAGAGGCTGCATGCAATTTGTAAGAGAGCAGTTTTGAATTAAGGAGAAAGTACACTTCTCTAGTTTCCATAAAATGGGATGTATCCTTTTAATTCTATTCGGTTAATCATACAGATGAATAGAGAGGTCATTTCACCTAAAACACAATCAAGACAGGGGAACCTCAAAGTATATTTATTTGCTTTTTGGCTTCATGGGTCAGAATTTGCCTGAAGACTGGTTGACTCACAGCACCACAGATACACATGATGTGCTGTTAGGATTTTGGGGGTGCACATCAGTCCATGTGTGCATCTTTCTATGCCACATTTACCCATAAACAGCCTCTCTGTGTCAAAACACAGATGTGCAAATGTGCTTCAAGGCAGAAGTATAAACCAGCCTTTAGCATTGGAAGAAGCATTGGAAGTACCAGAGTGTGAGTCTAAATGCATAATGCAGCCATTCTCTTCGGCCTAGCTGGCTTCATGTTTCTGAAATCTGCAACCTCTAGCCCAGGGCTTCTTTGGTAGCAAGCAAAGGTCCCCAACAAGTGAGCCAGGGAACCTGCAACAGTATTCACAATTTGCTAAGCGGATAGCTCCGTACAGTGTTCATGTAGTCCAGTGTGCTTGGCGGTAAAAGGGAATGATTTCTGAGTGACATCAGTTCATCACTATGTGACCTTGTTGGAATATCTTGCCAAGTCTGTGCATGCGCACAAAGGATATTCAAGTGTTATATACAGATCTTTGTGGTTAGCTTGGGTTAAATAGAGCAACTCTTTCTTTCTAAGGTTAAACCCTGTTCTCTGGAGGAGTGTGCATAGAGGAGCACAAAGGGCAAGACTGGACTCATCCTAAGACTGTCTGGGAGCTTCAGCTGTTCTGTTTTGTGTTTTTGCAAACATCTATATGAGGTCCATCCAGATCTTCAGTATGCATGCCATACACCTAACTGTGCTCCTCATATATGCTTCATCCAGGTCGCTGCTGTGCCCAACTTCAGAAGAGGCGTTCACTTCCTTAGAGACACCTGTTTTTCATCATTCAGGCCCCACAATGCCGTGTGTCGGATAGTTAGACACCTTTTAGGTGGGAATCAGGACCAACCAAATGCTGTCTAGTTGCCTTTTTCTCCAAGAACCTATTGCTGAAGCAATACTATTGTCAATTAGGAACTTCTTGCCAGTTAGCTGGCCCCAGAAGGGAGATGACTGGCTGTAGTGGCTGGCTGGTGATATAACTGGATATAATCCAGAGTACAAGCCAAAAGAGGGTATGGTTATCAGGTTAAGACATCAGCCTCTACCTCCCATTGAAAAAACTCAGCCCTCACTACAAAATCCAGAAATTTTCCAATATTCCAAATATTCAAAACAAGAGTCAATCTGAATGATTTTAAAAGCAATAAACTCATCATCCCCATAATGCTAATTGGAGTGCAGATGTAGGGTTGTAGGTTATGGCTTTAGCGGAACAAAAGGTCACACGATGTAAACTAACATACAGCAGCCAGGGCTTTTTACTTACAGTTAAATAATTAATAATTAATTAAAACGTATTTTCTTGATAAGGGCCTTGAACAAGGTTACATTTATTGCATCTCATTGCACATGGTTACTGTTACCTTTGAGCAATGTGAGCCGCACAACATTAAATAAAGTGAGTTATTTGTCTGTTGCATACCACTTTCATTATTGATTGTTCATTCTCGAGTTGCATTAAGGTTGTATTAACTTGCTTTTCATACAACTCACCAACTATAACTTGCCGTATGAAAGTTTCGCACTCACTCTGGTTTGTTTCCAAGGTAACTGTCAATGACTCCAGTCGGCATGTATAAATCACTGAAAAACATAACATTACCTGATATCTGTCCTATCCGGTCCTTTTGAGAACCAACATAATGAGTAGACCCAATTTTCCCAGCACCTGCCCATACTCCTACTCTATTTCTGTATTTCCTCTACATTTCACGTTTCTTATTTTAGGCTGGTGGTGGAGATATATGTGGAAAGGGTGGTGCTGAGGGTGCTGCAGAAACCCCTAGTGGAACACAGGCAAAATGGTGCTTTACTAATAATTGCTTTTTGGGTTTTGTTTGTAAATTAGTAAGTTGGATAAAACCAGTTAAACATAGTTATATAGGTATAATGTCTAGTGGCAACAACTTTCAGTGTTAATGCCAGACTAACATTGTAACGATTGTTGCTGGTGATCTGTTATCTTACTATCATAGAGAAGCATGCACTATATATATGCACGTTATGGTAACAAAGTCCATGTCTCATCCTCTATGGCCCCGTTCACACCTGGCATTAACACGCGTCCTGGGTGATCTGATCATAGGTGGACAGTGCTAAGTACAGGTGTGAATGGGATCAAAGATACCTCAAAGACGCATTGTGGTCCGATCACTCAAACCACATTCAGAGGTGGTCTGGGACAAATATGGCCATACTACATTTGCCAATGCATCTCGATGTGTCCAGAGAGCAACGAAGGACTGCCTGATCAACTGCGTCATTGGATAAAGATGATGCTATAACTGCTTTTCAGAAAATCCGATGACAAGTGATCACTGGAAACACATTCGTAATGCCAGGTGTGAACGGCTATGCATCTCTGCTGTAGACTTGTGATCTTATCACCCAGGACGCATGTTAATGCCAGGTGTGGACGCAGCCTATGTTGACCCTACCCTCAGCAGCTTGCACTGAGCCCTCACCTGATTATTAACACCTGCAGTTTGTTTCCTAGCTAAACAAGGACTCTTTAAAACACTCTCATTACCACGAGGTCTTTGTGAAGCTTTGCACTGTCCGTGTGACTGTCTGAGCTTGGTTGTGTATTTTGTTCACTGCTACAATATGTTGACATGATAATATTGTATGTAGTAAATACACTCTCACATCCAGCGTTTCTGGGATTGGTTCCGGATCCACCACTACCACCACACATACAAGCGGAGACACAAAAACTTGCAGAGAACACTCTTGTTCATACCTAGGGGCAATTTAGAGTAGACAATTCACCTACCACTATATTTTTTGGGAGGTGGGAAGAAACACTGGAGGACACACATGGACATGAGAGAACATGTGACCCTACCAAGGATAAAATGGTTACTGAAGATGAATGAATGAACTTGTACGTTGCATGCATGTTTTTTTTTTTTTTAGATGGAAGCAGTCCATACCAAAAAAAAAAAAAAATCCTGTACCCTTGACCCTGGACTCTTGGCTGATGTCTCACTATCCTGCTGGATGTCAGAGGTTCCTTTGCTGAAACCTTTTGAATTTTTGGAGAATTGGGATGCATTCTGTATTTTATGGACTGGGAAGGGTATGACACAAGTAGCAGTGTTGGATCACAGGCTCGCCGGCCTCAGTCAGATTATCATTCAGAGTGTCTTGACCCTCACAGGTTATTGGGGCTGTTCAATAGGGGGAATGCTGAGTCAGCTTTTGATGCTGTTCTGGATCACCAGTGCTTTGCATTGCCAGCCTTCTGATCATCTCATATATCATCTGCTTGCCTATGAACTCATCAGTGCACATAAATATACCTCCCAGTTAACCTATGAAAGCCAGTACTGAGTACTGAACTGTAAGGTAACTTACAACATTGATTGATTTCCTTGGATTCAATCAATGATTGGACTCAATCATTATAACCACAAAAGAATCTATCATCATACCACCTTGTACGTCTAAAGCAGCAGACAGTCCAAAAATGTTCTTTACAGTTTGAACAACAGCAGATTTACATGTGTTCTGCTCAGGTCAGTGAGATAAATATTTAAAGCATTCAGTTGTAGCCGTTCATCATTGATAAGATTTTTAAAATCACAATTCCTTTTATCTTTGTGATCTTTGGGGAAACTACGTCCTAAACGTTTTTTTTTTTATTACTAGGAAAAATATCTCATAACACAAGTACTTATTATGTATATGGGCATGGATGTATGTGTGTGTAGGTGTGTGTGTGTATATCTGCGATAGTAAAGTTCATTTTTTGTACATGGTCTATACAGTATTTTTAGAGAATATAGAATCGCATTAATATTTAATCATAGCGCAAATTCAACAATGAAATCCGTGTAGAGCTAAGCCCCTCTCTGCCTCTCCCTCCTCTTTTCGCTTTCCCCTCCGAATCCCCTGTGTGTGTGTGTGTGTGTGTGTGTGTGTGTGTGAGTGGGTATGTTATTATATATTGGTGGGAACCGAATGTCCCCACAAAGATAGGAATATCTGATATATTTGAGCTTGTAGGGACATTTTGCTGGTTCCCATGAGGAACACTGCTGTTTTACAAAAACTGAAGCTTTAATTAAAAAAATAAAAATAAAAATAAACACCTAAAAGAGCCAAAAGGTTTCCTTTTAGTTCCTGAGGTTAAGATTAGGTTTAGATTTAGGTGTAGGCATAGCATCAATTAGCTTCATTAATAATAATTATGTAAATGGAAGGTCTTCACATGGATAGTAAGACAAGTAAGTGTGTGTGTGTGTGTGTGTGTGTGTGTGTGTGTGTGTGTGTGTGTGTGTGTGTGTGTGTTGGGGGGGTGTTTATTCCAAACATTGTGCTGCATTCCTTGAGTTTTAACTAAGCCCAGTCGCCTATTAAAACAGTGCTTCTTGGTAATTCAATTAGATGTGATGCTGTTTAGATGGAGCTACATCTCAGCCTTCAGATTTATATTAATTGCTTTTTGGCGCAAGAGCCTCCGCCGTTTAAAAACATATCCCCGACACATTACAAGACGAAATCGTACAACTGATCCTGAGATCTGAACCGAAGCAATTAAGCTTTCGCAAGCTAGGCACCATCAGAGAGAGTGACACCGTGTGGCCACCTTTGATCACGCCACCTTGGACATGGGACCAGTGTTGACAAATACAAAGAAGACTGCGATTCCCTCTCTCGCTCTCTGCATTTCCAATCCCTCATTTTCTCTCTCCTTTTCTCTCTTCATTCATACAGGGGTAGAATGGGTAAAATTCCACTCCTCTCACAAACCCCCCCTCCCCTCCCCTTCTTCCCTTTTCCCCCCTGAGACACTCCACTCACTCACAAGAGCCCAGCAACCACTCTTATTAACTGACCTAGAGGGGGAGGGGTGTGTGTGTGTGTGTGTGTGTGTGTGTGTGTGTGTGTGTGTGTGGATTTGTGTGCGTGAGAGAGTGTGAAATGCTTGAGAGCGAAGAAGAGAAAGATATAGTCTGTGTGTCTGTGTGTGTTATAAGAGAAATACCAAATTGAAAAAAAACACACACACACAAACAAACAAACAAAAAAAACGATAGCACAAAGCTTGCACGATACGTGGAAGATCAAATTCCTTCCCCAGTGTCCGTTTATAATAATATTGCTTTATAACGAGCTGTTAATTAAGCAAACTAAATAAACCAGGGAGAGAAGGAGTGTGTGGGTGTGTGACTGACTTCCAGTGTTGTTTTCTAACAAGAGGGAGTTCCTTGTTCCTAGCAATGGGAAAAGAGAAAGCGAGAAGGAAGGGAGAAAAGGAGAGAAGGAAGAAAAAGAGAACTCTTGGGGCCCTGGTTCCCCCTGAACAAGAGTAATATAATCCAGATGTAGAGTCTCTCTCTCTCTCTCTCTCTCTCTCTCTTTCTGTTTCTTGAAAAATATCTTAAGTGTGTGTGTGTGTGTGTGTGTGTGTGTGTGTGTGTGCGCGCTTGTCTCCACATGTGAGTGGAATATGTAACAGTTTTGACCTTGTGGGGACATTTGGCTCGTCCCTATGATGAAATTCTGCCTTTTTTTTCTTTTTTTTTTTTAACTGCAGCTTTTATTGAAAAAAAAAAAATGAGCCAAATGATTTTTTTGGTTACGGAGGTTAAGGTTGTGGTTATGTCTAGGCATAACAATTTTAGCTGCATTAATACACAAGTCCATGAAATACCTCACAAGTGTGTGTGTGTGTGTGTGTGTGTGTGTGTGTGTGTGTGTGTGTGTGTTGGGGGAGGGTTGGGGGTATTAGAGGAGATTTACTGATCTCTGGTGTAAAGAAATAAAGAAACGTAAAAAAAAGACCTTTTTTTTTAAATGCAGCCATAAATTAGAAGCATGTGTGTGTGTGTGTGTGTGTGTGTGTGTGTGTGTGTGTGTGTGTGTCTCTCAATGTGTCTGCCTGAGAGAGAAACTCCAAAGAATGAGAAATGGAAAAATACAGGAGAGAAAACAGTGACGCACACACCACACACACACACACACACACACACACACACACTTCCATCTTTTCTTGGGATTCGGTTCGGGTCCATAATAATTGCAATTTGGCTTTTCTAATGTCGCTTGTTAACTCTTGCATTGCTTGAGCAGCACTGACGCTTTAAACGCACGGAGCGGCTTGTGTGCAACTCCATCAAGCGCGCGTGAGATAAAGAGACGTGACTACCGGAATGCGCGCGCACTCGGTGTGTTGTTAAAAACTTAGGCATTATTTGGCAACTTTGCCATTTTTAAATGTTCAGTAAAGAGGAATTAAAAAAAAGTGTGTACTGATTCCTCTTACTTCTCCCCCACTAACCTCCTCTCCTCTCCTCTCCTCTCCTCTCTGTCCCTCCCTCTCTTACACCGGCCCCGGTGATTGGACGGGCGCGCGCTCGTTGCTGTGTGTGGAGTGTGTGTGTGTGGTATATGTATGTGTTTACGAGCGCCGCGATCCCACGTGCGGCGTGTATGGAGGCGGCGGCCCGCGCGCGGACTCGGCACCCGGGACGATGAGCGGCGCGCCGCGCGACCCTTTTTACTCCTCGCCGTTCGGCCCGTTCTACCGGAGGCACGCGCCCAGCGCCGCGCAGCCGCAGTACCGCATCCACGAGCTCAACAAGCGGCTCCAGAGCCGAAGCGAGGTGAGCATGCAGAGAGCACCGGGCACCGGGCACCGGGCAAAGCGACCGGACTCGGGAGTTAACTGAGTTACCTGCAGTTCCCTGAGCTGCTTTCATATTTACACTGCAGGTGTTAATGAACAACAATGCAACACTGATTTAACACTTCATTCAGCGCTGTCATTCAAGATTAAATCAGCACCACAGGTGTTAATCCACCACTGCATGTCTTCATTTAACACTGCATGAGCTGTTATTGTGAACTCAACACGGAAAGTTTATTCAACACTGCACGTCTTATAAAACATGAGCATCATAATTAACACCATACTGCAGGAGGTAACTAAACACTATGCTTAACACAGAAGACTAAGCATTGATGGAACACCATGTGTTCATTTGGCATTATGTGTATGATATTTCAAGACTATAGGTTTGAATTCAAACAGTGAAACCTTTACTATAATAAACTCTAGGTGTTAATGCAACACTAACACTAATACAGAAGACTGAACATTGATGGAACACCATGTGTTAATTTGGCATTATGTGTATGATATTTCAAGACTATAGGTTTGAATTCCAACAGTGAAACATGTTCTGTAATAAACTCTAGGTGTTAATGCAACACTGTCTGTATTAACACAACGCAGTGCTGATTTAATACTTCAGCAAATGCTGGAAGACTTAATTCAGCACTGCATGAGTTAATCTGACAGCGTACCAGTTAACTTAAGAGTGACCGTTCTCCATTACTCAACACTGGAAGTTCACTCAACACTGTTAATTTGACGTTATACGGATTAATCCCACACGGTAGGCTATTCAACACAGCAGGTCTTAACACAGTACTGTAGCCTGTGTATTAAAACATGGTCCTGTGGGAGTTCATTCAACATTTGTTATATGAGCATTATAATTAACATAGTGCTGCAGGGGATAATTAATACTTAACGTCGTTTAATACTTTAAGACTAAGCGTTCATTCAACTTCAGGAGTAAATGTAGCATTGCAGATGTCTTGCTTTAAGGTTGTATGTATTTTAATAGTTATACTGTAATAGTTCATTCAAGGTTGTAAGCATTGATTAGCACTGTGTTAATTTTACTGTTTCAGCACTACTTATTTTAGGTGTTTATCAGAAACTTTTTCAGTGCCTGTACCAGTGTATCATGCAACTCTGTGCGCATAATTGAACATGATTGGCGTATTATTTCAGTATTATGTTTTAAACCCAACACCACGATTCGCATTGTAAAGCGGTCCGTGCTCAGGTGTTTGCTCAGTATGCTTATCATTGCAGGGGTTAATTCAGCACAGTGACAGCTAATGCTACTCTGTGATGATTGTTTTGATTCATCGCTATATAGAAATGAATTTAAGACTATAAGTATTCGTTCGAAACGGTATTAATTTGAACAGTATGGATTTTTTTTTAACGTCAACATATTGATTCAAGAACGTAGCTTTAATTTACACACCACAGCTCTTAATCCAAAGCTGTACACCTTTCATGAAAATGAACAAAGCTTAATATATTATAAAAGAATATCACACGCAATAAGTGGTGTTTGGAGCCCAAACGTAGACAGACAGAAAAATGGAGTCATCTTTATATTCTTAGGTTTGTGCATGTGGCTTTACTGTTTCAATTCAAAACTCAGATTTTCAGTAGGGTTGAAGTACAGACGCTGAGATCGTCATTGCAAAACAACATTATTGTGTTGATATGGAAGTATGTTTGGATCATCGTTTTGGCGAAAGCGCCGTCTTTGGCCAAGTTCGAACCTCCTGGACGAGGCAACCCAGGTTTTAGATTGGAATTCGTGATGCTCGCAGTCTTCACAAGAGCCCAGCGATACATCAATGATTCGCATTAAGTGTCTTCTCAGGTGCTTTTCCGTCTACGCAGTCCCGTTCTGCCACCAAACCCGCCGATTTGTGTGCGTGACCAAAGATTTTGAGTTTGGTCTCATCTGATCCCAACACACAATGCCAACTGCCAGTTGTAATGACACTTGGTGAAGGTCAGCGATTGCTCTCAGGAAGAGCTTCTCTCTTGCGACATTAGCATGCATTAGCATGTAACAGCTGATTTCGAAATTAGTTGTACAATAAAACACTACATGAGAAATATTTCCTTAAATCGTTTCTGCTGTCGAGTGGAACATGTGCATTATTGTGTGTAGTGTGTAATGTAGTTGTGTATACAGTCATTTGTGCGCATTTTTATGAAGGGTGCCAATAATTCTGGAGGGCACTGTATATGTTTATTATATAACGTCGGTGGTTATTCTACGCCTCCGGGTTTCAGTATCACAGGTGTCACTGGTGCTGCAGATGATAATTTAGCATTAAGTGTGTGATAAAATCGTATGTACGTTACGGTTATCATATGTTAACTCAACACTGTGTGTGTTGCTGTGTGTTTATGTAGCACTGTAGGTGTTCAGCACCACAGGTGTTCATTTTAGCATCGCTGTTGTAGTTAACTGAAGACTGTCCTTCTTCTTCCTTTGCTTTCAGTCCGTACTGCGTTCATTCACGTAGCACTGTAGGAAATACAGCCTGGAACATATTCATCTGACACCAAGAGTTTACTTAACACGCTGAACGTTAGGTATTCATTCGATGCTGTACGGGTTTATCCCAGGCTGTAAGTATTCACTTAACACTAACGTTTAATGTGTGAATTAATGCAGTGATGGAACAATAAATCCACACCGTAGTATTCTAAGTATTGTTTCAACGAAGTACTGTAAATAAATGAACGTGGTTAGTTTGAACGTAGTGTGTTGTTGCGATGCTGCAATACAATATTATTGTATTGTACTGCGTGTTGTGTAACTGTAGACTTACCTTCTAGCACTGCCGTGGCACTGCATGTGTCAAAAGGTTTGGTGAAGGAAGCTTCTAGAGTTCCTTTTAAAACCAACACGAGAAGCCTGTTTTCTCAGGTTAAAAATAAAATGTTCATTTTTATAATCCTGTACCACATTTAATGATACTGTAAATACAAAATTTTTTTTTTTGCGATATAATTATCTTTACAGTGAACAGTATTCATATCAGAGTATATCACTGGTTTATTGTTAGACTCCTATTTAGAGAAATCCAGCCTTTAATGCTAGTAGATATATACACAAAGCTACAGCAGTGATATTGATATGAACTTTTATATATGAGGAAAGACACATGTAGTTGCTGTGGTAATATGAGTAGTGTGTAATATCTGTGTGTTTGTGTGTTTTCCCAGGATTGTGATATACTATGGTGGGATGCGTTTTGCTCCGAGTTCTTCGAGGACGATGCAACATTGACACTCTCCTTCTGTCTTGAGGATGGACCAAAGACATATAGTGAGTATGATATGTGAAAAAACTCACAGGAAGTGGTCTGTATGGGTGCTGTATGTGAATGCGGGTCCTGATCGAGGCAGATGGAACACGGCGTACTGCGCATATAACAAGTGCCTCGGTCTCGGTTCATCTCTATCTGTGTGACTCTCGGTCTCAGAAGTAACACGAGGCGAATTGCAGATGTTGCTTGATCTGCGCTGTGATTCCAAATCAGTTGATTTAAAAGGTGTTGCGTTGCAGACAACAGAGATGTTTACCAACACTGTCATCATCATCATCACGATCCCTCAGGCACGGTGTCATTCACAAAATCCGGCGGGAGAGAGAGAGAGAGAGAGAGAGAGGGAGAGAGAGAAACAGAGAAAAGAGAGAGGAAAGCAAAGCAAGTGAGATAGGGATAGAGTGTATGTGAGGGGGAGAGATAGATAGAGGAGAGATAGATGGAGGGGTGAGGGGGTGTGTGTGTGTGTGTGTGTGTGTGTGTGTGTGTGTGTGTGTGTGTACGCGGGGGGACTTCATTTCGCTTTTACCATCCTCATTCCGAATGTACGGGGCAAGACTTGATTGGCAGGTACGAGGTGATTAAATAAACATGCTGCTTCAGACTTCACATGCGTCTCCCGGCATGACTGACAACCGCAGAGCTCTAAGTAGTGTGTGTGTGTGTGTGTGTGTGTGTGTGTGTGTGTGTGTGCGCGTGCGTGTGTGCATGCAGTCTGTTGGACTTAAAGCTCCAGCTCTTCTCAGTAGACTGTTTATTTCTACTTTCTAAAAAAGACGTACCCGTGTAGCTGAACGAATAAACATATATATCCATATATTATATAATAAGATGTGTTTTTTTCTTTATTTTTGGCAGTTTGTTCTATTCTATTATATCGCATTCCTTCAAGTCTGTACTCTTCCACTCTGTTATGATTATAGATAATCACAGTTCACCGTAGGGATTAGGATTGGGGCGTGAGAAGGACAGAGGAATAGGAGGAGAGAGAGCGAGAGGCAGAAGCTCCTAGCGATCGGACGGGCGCTGATCCCCCGTTTCTTCAGCACGCTGTACGAAGGAGGAGTGTACGAGCTGTTTTTCGAGCTCAAGCACACAAAAGAGTCATTCAACAGCTCAACCATCACTGTAGACTGCCACCAGTGCACCATGATAACACAACATGGCAAGCCCACATTCACAAAGGTATACACACACACACACACACATACGCACACATACGCACACACCACTGGACCTATACACAAACTATCAACAGCAGCAACTCAGTAGCTGAACTATAGATACACGCCTGTATACATTTTCACATATTCTTTTCCTCTTTCACTTAAATATTCACATATTCTTTTGCTCACACACCAACCCCTCACTCTCTCATCCTCACACACGCTGCACAGTGTGAGCAGTAATGTGTTCCTCCTCATTGTGAATTCAGGGCTGAGCTGCACAAAACAAAAAAGGAAAATATAGCTCCCCCTTTCCCTCTCCCCCCCCCTTCCCACCTCTTGCTCCCTCACTCTTTCTCTCTCTCTCTCTCTCTCTCTCTCTCTCTCTGTCACACACACACACACATACACACACACACACACACACACACACACAGAGAAGCTCCCTTCAGTCTCTCTATTCCTTTCCCTCTTTATTTCTTAAAATATATATATATATGTGACAGTTCCTGTTAGTGTAAAAGTCTAATTAGTGTTGGTTAATCACAGAACATCACATTACTGATATGTATAATGCCTACTCTAACATAATTCATTCAAACCAGGGACATGTACAGTCACAGGAGTGAAGTGATGTGATAAATTTATGGTATGATAATTGCACGATCATGGTCTTTGGTATTTCACGACATCAGCTTAGATCTTCTAAGAGGACGGCATTAAATGACATGAAACACTGCAGCTGCAGGGCAACAGATATATCATTCACTTATGGAAACATATTTTTTTAACAGATTAACTGTGTTTTGTTTTCACTTTATAGCACAGCACTGAGAAATTCTCAATTATGACTGGTCAGAAAGTGTTCATTCATTTTCAATAACAGCAGCTTTGACAGTTGGCTGTAATTCAAATCACAGGTTTACACTAATGCATTCCTTCTATTACGTTATTGGTTTGATAATAAATACTCGTTCACAGTGAACGGCAACCAGTCCAAATGATCTAAGGTTCATTTAAACAGATTAAATATAACGTGTTGCGGGGATTTTAAGTGGCACAATAGAAAAGCATTCACCCATTCCTGACAATGCCACATTCTAGGGGGTAAAATCGGCTGCGCTGTCTTTCTCCTGTCAATCACAGAGGCACTAGCCAATCACGGACATCTGTAGCTCATGTATGTGGAAGAGGGCAAAGAGCACTTTCCTCTGAGTGTGCTGAGCATGAGCAGCAGTTTGAAAAGATGCATTTGGCTGATTTCACATATCTCAGAGGAAAAACGTGTTAACCTTCACCCTTTCCAGTTGGTAGCTGTTGTATGGTAAGGGAGAGCTGGCTGGTGGGTAGGAACTGGCAAATGAGGAAAAAATGTATGTGTTACTTTATCATTGATATGTGAAGCTGTCTAGATGGAGTCTGGGATGTCAGCTCTTTGTAACAGCCGGTAAGTTTTAGGGCAAGTCTTTAGAACAGAGGATGCTGCACTTTCCGGTTTCACTGTGACATGAGCTGCAAAATGTTAGAACGCAAGTGAAACAAATTTGCTTCATGGATATTCACAACATAAATATAATGGTTAAAATATGTTCTTTATTAAGAAAAAATATATTGAAAATTGTAATGGTTGGAAAATTGCTCTTGGTAGGAGTGGAATAATAATAATAATAATAATAATAATAATAATAATAATGAGTGAGACATGCTTTTATCGGTCATGCCCCATTGTGCCCCATTGTGTTTTATTCCTTGCTTTTATTGTGGTGTTTTGATTCATTTTGGTTGTTAAATTCAACTTGATTTCATGAACAATTTGTACAAATGTGAGCAAAACAAGAATCATGTGGTAATTATATAATGAAATGAAGTATGAATGTGACGCTAACCCTAAGCATTACACTGTATACTTTGTATATGATTTCATACATGCTGAAAATTTGCAAGTGTGAGACTATGCTAGGTCATATCTTTTTCCGATTAAAAAAACATACTAAAATCTTAAGTATAGTTTAAATGTGTAGGTAACCATATAGGACAAATACTGCGGTAGCTAAAATATCCTAGCGAATGTTTTTGAATGACAGGCACCTAAAACTGAGGTAAACGATGTACTGAGGTAAACAAGGTGAGATACTGAAAGACTCTTAGCCATGTAGCTACTACAAACTCTAGGGTTTGCCAGGTTTGAAAAGGAAAGACAGCTTAGTTAGTTTAGTCTAAGCTTCTTATGTAAAATAGGCTATGAAGATACAGTCAGTGTTTTGGAAGACAAGCTAAATTTACCAATAATGCTACATAATAGCTAACAGAACATAGTATGGTTAGCAGAGCTTGTTCCCTTTTCCTTAACATATTCTCTTCATGTCTGTCACTACATAGTTGTTGTCTGCAATTTTCTTGCATTGTCTGTTGTTTATTATTTTACACTGTTGAGCATTTCGAGCAACATTGGCTCCTTTTTGTCCCATTGAGTTTTATGTTCTCTTTTCACATGCTAGTTAGTACTAGCTGGCTAATTCTACTGAGCAAAACCATGTTCCTTAAAAAAGTAAAAAAGAAAACCATGTTCCTTAAAAAAGAAATGCACCAAACCTGAAGTATTTTAAATATATATAAAACTGTAAATTATCAAACTATCATTAGCCAAACATGCTAATACTGGTAGTAATTGTGAGCTATTAGAGCCAGTTAGCATTACGCATGTCCAGTTCTGCTACCTGGTTCTAATGGGTTGTTTTTAGGTAATTAAATAGTCATTTTGCATGAAGTGTATCTTTAACAGTTAAAGTGAAGAGGTTTGAGTGCTAAAAAAGCCAAAATGGTTGGAGTACTCAGATTTTAGCTATACCGTCTGTTGCTTGGGGCCACTTTCAAAGCTTTAAACTATATACTGTATGTGTGTGTGTGTGTGTGTGTGTGTGTGTGTGTGTGTGTGTGTGTGTGTGTGTGTGCATCCACTCACTCTCTTTCTCCTTGAGTTTTTCTCCTATTGCCTTCCCATCCACAGTGCAACATACAAGCCAGTACAAGAGTGATTCCATGATTGAAATGCCATTTGTATCCCCCTGATACACGCATTTACAAATATATATATATATATAAAGGTAAAACAAATTTTACTTTACATAGGTCATGTCTTTCACAACAACCTTTGTACATGTTTCATATATATATATATATATAACACAAATATTAATAAAATCCTATCTGGAGCCCTTAGAAAACACCATTTTGCCCGACCCAACCCACTATAATTACAAAAATGTGTTATACTTTATATTAAAATACTTTAAAATATATTATTATGTTATGTGCACATCCTTTTCTGTGAGTCATCCATTATAGGTACTGAAAAATGTACAGTTCAGTTCACATTCACTCAACGCTGTAACCTGTAGTCCGTATGAAATATTTAGAATGTTCACAAGTTTCCTGTTCAACAGGAAGTTGCATCATGCAAATTTCACGATGATCACGTGAAGAAGATATTTAAGTCCCCTGGTTCTTTTTTTCTTTTCATTTACGTGGTGATATTGACTGTCAAGGTCACCTTGAACGTATGAATGTTAAATAACCCTGTTTTAAATGTTAAGTGAATGCTTGTTAATGGCATTTTGTGTAGTTGCTAATTCTATGCTAAAAAAAAAAACCTCAACCCTGTTACTTTCATCCCTGCTGTTCATTTAAGAGCAAAATACAGCCATTGTCAGCAAAGTAACCTTGAAAAAATAGATTGTATTCTTTGAACTAGGAGCTTTTTTTTTTTTTGAATGGTTAAAACCGCGATTTTTTTAGATTCAGTGTTGAAAAATGATTTTTTTTTAAATTAATTTTGAAGAGTTGCAAGGGCTAAATGGGACCCCAATTGTGGAATCACCTGCAACTCTACAGTTCAGATACTAATCAGTTGGAAAGTAATCATGTAGAAAGTTGTGAGACACTTGGCAAGCGTTCAACAAGAGCTGGAGAAATCATGGCTTTAAAGGAACTGTGTATGGCCTTTACTCAGTACGAGAACTGGAAATGGCTAATGAATATAGATACATATGTTTGGTTTGATTACAAAGGCTGTTAATTTGAGGGTAAATTATTAATGTGCATAAGTAGTTTTTATAATATCACTCCAGTCGATTGTAAATGGGGTTTATAGGAAAAAAAACTATTAAAGAAGAAATAAAGTTCTTAAGCGCACAAAAGGTGTTACATCAAAAGGTCACCTGGTGTATATATATATATATATTTTTTTTACATTTCCTTTTTTTTCCTGATATGCAACATGTATAATACTCATATATCTCTATATGCTAATGCAAACTTCTGCATGGCAGAGCGATATCCAACTTTGCTCATTAGTAAATTGCCATCGGTGAATTGGATATCGATTTGCAAAAAAAAAAAACTTAGATTTGAGCTAACTAGCACAAATACTTGTGTGTGTGCTTGTGTTTGTGTGTGCGTGCGTGTGTGTCTGTGTGTGTGTGTGTGTGTGTGTGTGTGTGTGTGTGTGTGTGTGTGTGTGGAGGCATTGATTAGAGTGCGTCTGCTGGGATTACATCCCGCTTGTTGCCATGCCAACCTCTCGGTTACCCACCGTTCCTCCGGCAACAGAATGTTGGGGTTCAGAGTTCCAAATAGAGAAATTTCTCCTCTGAAATTGCTAGTTTAATGAGTAAATCATTTTCCCTGGATTTGAAGCGCTGGCTCTCTGAACAGAAAACAACGCAGATGATTTAAAGCCAGTAAGACATCTTACATTTCACTTAGTTACTGGAAATTGTCCATTAAACTGGAGGAATTAATACCCAGTTTATAAGTATATTTTACATTGTATAAGTTATTTATACTTCCACTTTATTGATTCTTATAGTTTAAAGTAAATAGCACTCACAACAACACACGTATTCCTGTTCCTTTTTCTTTCTTTGTCTGTCGTTATTTCTTTCTTTCTGAGTGTCTGCACACACTCGCCATCATTCTCTGTCACATTCATGTTTTTCCTCTTTATCGTTTTTTTTCCCCCTTTGACTGCGATGAAGAAGAATACGATGCACTCACCGAACACAAATTAAATCCAGTTTTAAATTGGGAATGTGTCATTGTCATGGCTGAAACCTGGGTTTGATGTAGAGTCGCTGAAACACGCAGCGGACGTTCGTTATCAATCTTTTATCAAGTTGTGTGTCAATCTTTTCATAGGCCAAACTGAACAAAAAGAAATTGCCGACAGATTTACGAAAGTTTTGGAAAGGCTCGTTTATTTTATTCATGTGTGTACGATGATAAAAGTCCCATAAATTACCGAGCGCATTCACAGCACAGCTGATTTACATTTAGCGACGCCCACAAAACTCCATAAAAGGCAAAGCTCACAGTGCACTGAAGCAGGGAGAGAGCTAAGTCTTTAAGTAATGCAGCTCAGCCACTGCAGTGCATCGGCTACCACGGACACACACTAACCCTTCCTCCTTCTTTTGTCTTAATTAAACGGCTAGTTTATTTGAAGTTTCATTTAGTTTCTTCAAATATTCATTAAATTTGTATATAATTCAGATGATCGCTATATAAAATTGCATTACACTGTAAATTGGATTAGTGAGTTTCCTTAAAAACGCAGGAGCTGTCGTAGGATTTGAACGTTTTTTTCTAAAACAAACTGGATTTTCATGAAAATCAGATTTCTTACATAAACGTTCCTGTTCCTATTTAGTAATAAATTCCTTTCCAGCTTGATGAATGACGCCATTGTGATCTATGTCACTGCACATGTGCATTATGGAACTTTATCAGTTAATTGAACGCCTGTTTAACGTCAGTCTTGTTATGTCACTTGCTCTGAATTTGTTCCCCAGGTGTGTACAGAGGGCCGTCTGATTTTGGTGTTTACCTTCGATGACCTCATGAGAATCAAGACATGGCACTTCACTATCTCACACTACAACGAGCTCATTCCTCGCAGCATGCTGGCCGTCCATGTGAGTCAAATAAAGGAACACGACTGTTTAGCACCGTTCACGTGAAGCCAGTTTTCTTCATGCCAGTGCATCAAACACTTTTTGTAATATGAATCATAATCTTTGACGCTCTGAGTCAAACACAGTTTTAATGCCATTCACACCAATATTCTTTGGTCACGTGAGTCCAAGGTTCACGAGTCCCATTCGCTTTGTTCATAAAAACCAAGCGCTATCCACGAGTCTTCTTCTGTTCTTACTTCACATTAATCACGCTAATCTGATCTCCTTTATCCATACAAGTCGGAGACTGTTTATAAGTCAGATATTAGTTTTTCCGCACAAGTCTGTTGCTGTTCGTATGAATAATACGTTTCTTTCTTAATTCATTTGGTTATTTGTCGTGACCATTGGAAGAAGTGGTAACCAGGCAACGAGTACTGTTAATGTACACGGAGGCTGGGTTAGAGTGAATTATCAGCAGGTGTGGATAGGCGCGCGTCTGCGAATCCACTCTAATCAGCTTCTTTAATTCTCTTTAAAGGGACATTTTAAGGGTCAGGAACACAGTTTTTACAATGATCACAATTTTTCATGACAGAAATAACTAACTGGCTGACAGAATTTTACATTATGTTACCTTATGCCTTTTTTTTGTTGTACAATATTTAATCTTAGTTTTTTTTTTTTACTGTATTGCTCTTGCGTTTGCAAGACAAGTTTTGGACTGAACTAGTTTCCCAACCACCAGAGGAAGTTTATGATGGATTGCTGGTCCGTGTGTTTGTGTGTTTATCACCATGTCGTGTAGAGGTTCCTACCCGCGGGCCTGGAGTACCTCCTGTCCTGCACATTGTAGTGTTTTGCCTGCTCTAACACACCCACTTCAACTCAGGAAGGGCTAATAATTAGCTGGTTCATTGAATCAGATGTGTTCGAGCAGCGGAAAAGACAAAATTGTGTGCAGTACCGGTGTGTGGGGGGTTTGGGTGGTGGATGGGGGGTTGGGGGATTGGGGTACTCCAAGACCAGGGTTGGGAACGTGTCATCTACCATATATATCCATATCCTGAGCGACTCTGGTGCACGTGAAGATCATTTTGTCAGTCGGTCAGTTAACGAAATGCCTCTTCGTGGCCGGGCTACTAGGTGGTCTAGCAAAAACGTGTCCAAATATATAATCTGGGTCTCAGGAGAACAAGGACCAGAAATTTAGAACACAACAAGCCTGATTTTGAAAGTCAATTAATCTATGAATTATTTTTTTTCCCAATTAATCCATTGGTTTTTAAAAACAGAAATATTTAGTGCTCATGTAAACGAAACGAGACACCCAAGCTGACCCTGTTCTGTACATTATTTCACTGCTTCTGCACGCTATATATAGTTTGCAATTATAGAGTAAGTCTCATCTATACATCAAGACCTCAGTAGTTCCGTTCTGATCAAATAAATTCAAAAGGCAAAATAAATATCCACTGCCTGTCTCGCAAGATAACGTTTTCTGATTGGGCAGGAAGGATCGATAAATATAGCCATAGACGTGATATAGCTAAGAAACCGGATAAGGTAGGACAACTCAGTACCTGGAGGTTAATAATAATAATATTAATAATAATGTTTCATCTCATTGCCACTGTTTCTCACATTACAAATCAAAATATTACTTACGTGAAAACATAAGCTACTTCAGAGGCCGTAGTGTAATATAAAGAGTTTAGAAGATTTTGGTTGTGCTGTTCAGTTGTATAAAGTACTACGCCATTTCCATCAAACGCGCTTTTATTATAGAATTTGATCGCGTTCGCTGATTGGTCGTCGCAGCCGTAAAGGCACGTGCTTCAAGCATTCCTGTCTTAGCAAAAATATTTGACATATTTGAAGCTCTATAAATGCTAAAAACAGGATCCAAACATACAGGACAGGAATTAAGAAAATGACTAAAGAGATTAAAGAGATAATTCTTTCATCAAACGTGGACCATGAATAGGATGTTTTTTTTTGTGCAAGTTTCCAAGAACCAGAATATTATATCGATGCTGATAACGTTGATTCAGGAGGCTGCGGTATGACAAAATTCCTCTGTGTTATTTTTATCAATCGAGGTGAAACCTTCTAGTGGCGCTGTTGGGCTGTTGCCATAGCAACATCTCTATTAATGAATTAGAGACGTATCGGGCCGGAGTGGCGAGAGAATAGCAAACAGAATAAAAGGAGTGTGTGTGTGTGTGTGTGTGTGTGTGTGTGTGTGTGTGTGCGTGTGTGTGTGTGTGTTTTCTTGCCAAGGCACAAGACCCTGGAGCTCTGGAGCAACTGTCCAAAAACATCAGCAGAGTGGGACTAACCAATCTCACGCTGAACTACCTCAGAGTAAGACACAAACACACACACACACACACACACACACACACACACATATACACATATACACATGAGCACATACAAAGAAAATGTACAGTGCTATATTACGTTACTTAGGTGTGTGTGTGTGTGTGTGTGTGTGTGTGTGTGTGTGTGTGTATTTGTTTTTGTGCCGCTGAGTATNGTGTGTGTGTGTGTGTGTGTGTGTGTGTGTGTGTGTGTGTGTGTGTGTGTGTGTGTGTGTGTGTGTGTGTTTTTGTGCAGCTGTGTATGATTCTTGAGCCAATGCAGGAGCTGATGTCAAGGCACAAAACATACGGCTTGAGTCCCAGAGACTGCCTGAAGACCTGCCTCTTTCACCAGTGGCAAAGGATGACAACACCACCAGGTATCACACACACACACACACACACACACACACACACACACACACACACACACACACCACAACCTCATATTTTGCCCAAACAATGTTTTATGCCGCACCCATCTATCTGTAGGGAATAATAACAAAAAGATCCATTGTTTCTTTCCCCTTTTCCCCCCCAAGCCTTCATTTCTTTTACTTTGTTCTTACGGCCGTAAATAAGATCATGAAATTTACGGTTTCATTCACTGTAAACATGTTTCACAATCATGATTAACACTTCAAAGTCCAGAGTACAGATTGTTAGGGGTATTGTGAAATTCTGCAATAACATGTCCCGCCTAATTAATGAGCCTTGTGACCGTGGGATCATTATTTTGGGGCTGTTTTACTGCTTTTTAACCGCTCTCTCACTTTCTTCTCAGTAAAAGGCACAAGAAAAGAAAAATAATACTCAGCATGTTCTCCTTCTCTCTGTGTGTGTCGGGTGTTATTAGGATGGAAAGCTTTGCGTTTTGTAAAAAATATGGGTTATTATGTTTGCGAGCAAGATAGTGTGTTAGTGAGGTTAATAGTTCATAACTGACTGAAAAGTCTTATTGTAAATTGTGTTGCAGTCGGACCTTCGCCCAACTTTAAGACAGAAATCTTTCAATCAAGTTCCAAAAAATGTAAGTAACCATCCATCCATCCATCCATCCATCCATCCACCTACCTGTCCATCCATCCAATTAGCCATCCAGTCAACACATCCATCCATCCATC
>CM074972.1:9698205-9709202 GCA_037577455.1 Pangasius macronema
TCCATCCATCCATCCATCCACCTACCTGTCCATCCATCCAATTAGCCATCCAGTCAACACATCCATCCATCCATCCATCCATCCATCCATCCATCCATCCACCTACCTGTCCATCCATCCAATTAGCCATCCAGTCAATACATCCATCCATCTACCCATAGAGTCATCCATCTATTCTCCATATCCAAATTCCATCCATATGTCCATCCATCCATATGTCATATTCCATATAGGGGTGCAATATATTATTGATATATAGCATTGATGCTGTACATTGACACAAGAAGAAATGTTGAAGAATTTCAACATGTTCCCTTGTACTGATAATGCGTTGGAGCCATTACCCTCGGGGCAACATGGTGGCACAGGGGGTAGGATACATGCTCACAGGTGCAGTTGGGTCCTGAGCTTGGGTTACTGCCTGTGTGGAGTTTCACACGTTCGCCCTGTATCCGCGTTCTCCTTAGACATTGCCTTAGACAGTTTTCCTGGCATCCGTGTGCAATCAGACCCACACGACAACACTGTTAACTCATAACCACAGACCGCTAGCTCTAAAACAATAGTCCCTTTTCTGAACGCTGAGTTTTCACAGCTTTACAACAGGGAAACAGGTCAAAAGTCTCGTCAGTGGTCATCACACACATGGTGTGAAAAACATTGGTGTATTCTAGCAGTTTCTCTAAGCATATAATGGCATATAACGTAATTCTTCCACTGTCACTGTTATTATTTTGACGGTGTGAAGATGTAGGCAGGTACTGTTTTCATACATTTCTCTATGCAGTGATGAGTATATTTTGGTGTTGTATATTTATGCATTACACCTTTCCCTTCGTTGACTGACAGCGGAAGCAGCCAAACCAACAGCGAAGAGAAGAAGGAGGCGGAACTCGGCTGGCAGCGCATCCAATAGCAGCGCAGGAAACAGCAAGAAACGCAGCCCAGCCAACAGCTTCAGTTTGCCCACGCAGGTATGTCCATACACACGCACAAAACACACACACACATAGTGATACAGTGATGCAAACTACTCACAACAACATGCTAGCAAGACTGAATAATCTGTGTGTATGTGTATGTGTGTGTGTGTGTGTGTGTCTGTCTGAATGTGTTTTTTTTAGAAATGAGGATAAGCTGTGTTCTAGATAGTTTAGCCTAATTGATAACAATTGCTGTGAAGTATTTACCAATGAATAATTATGCAAGTGATTTCTTGAAATATTGATTTGATTCTGAAAGATTGCTATTTACAAACCTGTAATTGTTCAGAGTTGTTCCTGCTAGTACCTGATTAATGTGCTTTTATTTAACCCGTTTAACTGATGTGTTTTGTAATTGATAGCAATTAGTCATAATTGATTTGATGATAATTAGTGCTGTCCGTCTCTGGTCCCCAGCCCAAACGCGTCGCCGGTGAATCGAGGGGTGGCGGGTGGCTGGAGGCGGAGCTTAGGTAGGTGAGTGACATGTGCAGATGGCTATCGCACAGCATGTGCTGCCTTAACGATCTAATTAGCAATGCGAACAAGCTTAATTGGCGAACATGTTGGAGGTATGCTTTGTCTGAATGGGCTAATTAAGGAGCAAAGAGATAGTGTCTGTAGACAAGGATGTGTGTGCGTGTGCGTGTGTGTGTGTGTGTGTGTGTAAAACAGTGTACGCATGAACCTATTCGTTTGTCCATTCTCATCCTTCACGTTCAAACTTTAAATCTACATTGCAAATTCACTTGTCTGGCATGTGACATGTGTTTTGATTAGAAATGGTACAAGTTTTGCTTGCATTCATATTATATACTGTGTTTCTAATCTTGGTTTCCCTTCCTCTCTCTTTTTTTTTCTTTCCCTGTCTCCCACCCCCTGTCTCTACCTGTCTCTCTTTTTTTTTTTGTTTTCCCCCCTCTGTCTTTCTGTACCTCCCTCCCCCACTGTATTGCTCTCTCTCTCTCTCTCTCTCTCTCTCTCTCTCTCTCTCTCTCTCATCCACCCCCTCCTTTATTCCCCCCCACACTCTCTCTCTCTCTCTCTCTCTCTCTTCTAATTCAATTCTGAGCAGCATTATTGGAATGACCATCCCAAGATACATTATTACATTATTCCGTATTCCTCTATATTTGTCCATTCATCAAATAAAATAATTTGAAATGGCATTTTACATCGATTCCAATATACGCGCGTGGAAATACATTTCTGCCCAAACAACACCGAGACACAGGCACGTGTTTACACGTGTGCACACCGCACAAGGCATTTTTCAAGGCTTCTTTAAATAGTTGAAGATTCTGAGCTTCCTAAAGGAAGGCTCTGTGTTAGGGAATGCGAATATGAAAATGTTCACAATATTTATGGATAAAAAAAAATCCACATTTGAATGTTTAGGATCTAATAGTTAGTTTAGTTGACTGAAATCCTTGGTTTAGGAAAAGTGATCTGAAGAGACGCATGACATCTGTGCCATTTTAACCTAGGTGTTAAAATAATGCGTTTATTTTCCAATTAGATATTTTATACTAAGTAGTTTACTACACATTTTCTACATATCGGCTGTAGAATGCCATTAAATTACAGCCTAAGGTATAATATAAAGTAAATTACTGAACATGGAGTGAAAATGACAAGAAAACATTACTGTGGATGAGAACTAAGGCTCATTATTTATTTATTTATTTATTAAATAGATAGATAGATGGATAGACGGATAGAAATATTGTTGCCATCTCCTGAAATTCTTTGCTTAAAAAAGCAACAGTGCTCACCTTCCGTGGTCTGTACGGTACGTGATTCAAAAACGTAGCTATAGCTAAATTTTGTTTATCAAATTATAATAATCTAATGTATTTTATTATATTATAATAACATTCAAATGCATTTATTCCTCAGCTCTGGTGCGCCCAGACGCGCATATACACACTGTGTAATGACTGGTCCTATAATATTTACCTAATGATATTTGGCAAGAGCGCCTTAATCAGTGGCGCAGGTACACGTAAATAAATATGTATAGGACGAAATCGAATTTGCGGAAGATCTGATTCGTTCCTTGGTTCAAAGAAAACGGCAACATGATATTGGCTGCATACTTACACTGTAGTTCCTAGTACACAAAGGATTTGGTTAAAATCCCTCCATCTCTACAATGATGACTGAAATCAGCACGAGCTGGATATGATTGATTAATTCTGCACGAATTGTATAGTTGACCTCTCAAAAGATGTGATTCAAGGTCAGAGCTGGGACGACACTATTTCTTTTTTTTTTAGCTGCCTAAGAATGTTTTCATTCTCAGGACATTTAAAAAAAAAAAACTTTCTCTTAGTCACTCTTTTCTCCATTTTTCTCTGCCTCCTTCTTTGTTTCTGTATATCTCCTTCCTGTGCCTCCCTCCCCCTCACTATACATATCTCTCTCTCTCTCTCTCTCTCTCTCTCTCTCACCCACCCCTCCCTTCTTTCTCTCTGTCTCTCTCCAAATTCTACTAAATTCAATTCAGTGCAATGTATCTTTACTGGTATTACCATACTAATATAAAGTCTAAATGATATAATATGGTATTTTACACACATCCCATTCTGAGAATATAGACACACATTCATGCACGTCACACACACAGACTATGTAATGACTGCTACTGTAATCTCGGTGTGCCCACACACTTTATGTAAGTACAGTATAGAAAATAATTTCAGTTTCTCTCTGACAGGATGTTCAACAAATGTTCTTTCTTTCTTTCTTTCTCTCTCTGTCTGGCTGTCTGTGTGTAGGATGTGATGGTGGTGGGGGAGCCCTCTCTGATGGGAGCCGAGTTGGGAGACGTGGACGAGCGTCTGATCACCAGGCTGGAGAACGAGCAGTACGACCCTGCTGGCGGTCTCCGGGACGACGGTCGCCATGACTACACCAACTCGCAGGCACTCGGCAACCGGGACGGCGAGCCCACCGCCGTGGCGATGCAGCGGCCGGAGTAACGGGAGCGCTACAGGAAAGGATCGAGCGAGGGGTGTGATGGAGAGAAGGAATTTGTGTGTGCGCGGGTGTGTGTGTGTGTGTGTGTGTGTGTGTGTGTGAGAAAGAGAATTATGACCTATATGACAAATGATGTCATCCAGTTTGTAAAACTATTACAATGGCTTTAATAGCATCTTTCTCAGTCTCCATCATCACAAACAGAAACCAATGTAAGAAAATGATAATCATGAAACATACATTCCCATTTCATAAGAAAGCTTTATAAATAAGCTGCGCTATTAACTACTTTCATACCAGAATTTTTAAGCTTTTCTGTAATGATTCAGCTGTTCTGTAACATTTGTTTTTGGCCTTCCAAAATTGACTTTAAACCGTCTACTTTGTGAGTGTTGTGATGTTTTTTACTGCTGCACAATCTGCAACCGCAGATTTTTTTTCCCCTTTATTACTTAATTGTTTAATGCATAATGTAATATACCTGCAGGTATGTGTATTTACCGTTAAGTGTGTATTTTCTGTATGCTTTTCAACTATTTGCATCAATAAATTGTGTTTGGTTATGATCACAGGCTAAGGCCTTAGTTGCTTATTTAATATTCTTTAAATCAGTGACAAATTAAATAAAAAAAATTTTCAATTACCTGAAGAAAACTGTGTGGAAAATTATTTTACAATGCTATAACTGTCATCACAGTATACAGCTGATTGCAAAAGTCTGCATCCCAATGGTTTAAGAGAAACATCTGTACCCATGCTCCTTCATGCGATTATCCAATCGGCCAATTATGTGTCAACAGTGCAATGCATAAAATCATACATATAGAGGTCAAGAGCATAACTTAATGGTCACATCAAACATCAGAATGGGGAAAAAGTGTGATTCGACAGTCAGTTTCGACTGTGGCATTGTTGTTGTGGCCAGACAGGCTGGTTTGAGTTTTTCAGAGACTGCTGATCTCCTGAGATTTTCACACACAACAATCTAAAGATTGCAAAGAATGGTGCGAAAAACAAAATGTCTTATTGATGAGAGGTCAGAGGTGGAGAGCCAGACTAAATTTAAGCTGACAAGAAGGCTATGGTAACTCAAATAACCACTCTTTACAACCGTGGTGAGCAGAATAACGTCTCTGACTGCACAATGCACTAAACCTTGAGGCAGATGGGCTACACCAGCAAAAGACCACAACGGGTTCCACTCCTGTGAGCCAAGAACAAGAACCTGAGGCTAGATGTATGTATATATGAAACCCAGGGTTCCTTGTAATTTAGAGCCAATGCCAACCTGGAGAGACCTCCAGTCTTGTCTTGGCTTTTGGGTTATGAATGTTTATAAGTTTACCAAGTGATTTCCATCACTCAACCTTCAACATTTTGCACTTTTTGTTGATTAAAGAGTCTGCCAATTGAATAAAGAAAGACAGTTCCATTTATACATTTATGGCATTTGGCAGACATCCTTATCCAGAGCGACTTACAATTATCGCATTTATACAACTAAGCAGTTGAGGGTTAAGGGCCTTGCTCAAGGGCCCAGCAGTGGCAGCTTGGCGGTGCTAGGATTTGGACTCTCAACTTTCCGAGCAGGAGTCCAATGTCTTAACCACTGAGCTACCACTTCCCACATTATTTCACTCCTCCTATCTGCCAAGATTGGTGAGAATCATTGGAAAGGCATACAAGATATACAAAGATAACTCACTGGTGGTACAGAGGGTGCTGTACCTTGCTGCTTCCTGGAGCAGCATCCCTCTAAGTAATCCCCATGTGGAGATGTTTCTTGTGGCATGCGGCATCCAGCCTGTCTGTAGGCCATGATGGCATCTACCATCCAGTGGGCCTGTCTTTGCTTAGACAATGGAGTCCCGGTGTCTTTCCTCTGTGACAAATGAACAGTTGATCTGAGGATCAGAAGATCAACAGGAAACACTGTAGGCTCACCATCATGGAATGTTGAAAGGTCAGTCGATTGTTTTAGAAAAGTGGATCAGGTACAGGTTCAGGCACAAACTCACCAGTTCATATAAGGCAAGCTTTTTACCAGAGTATGTAGTTCTCCTACTGTTTTTACTGAAGAATAACTAACAAAATGGCAGTTTTCAGAGACATCAATTTCATATCGCCACCTTGCGTAGATTCATAAAGAAGGGCCTTAACACATAAAGAGGAGCTGCCATGTCAGGCTCTTAGATGAAACATGGTGGATGGAGGTGCCATGCCTCTTTTGGGAAGGTTTGTAATAAGTTCATAAGACTTTAGACAGATGCCATCCACAGGGCTGTGCAATGCTAAGATGGCAGCCCACATACAACAAGCACATATATGGGGACTTGGCACTATCTAGCAGTCCCTGGAGAAAAGTTAGTATTTTAGGCAATGCACTGAGTCCAGCCTATGGGGTACATACTGTATCATTCATTAAACAGCATCCACACAAAGGTATACAAGACCAAAGCCACAGGCACAGGTAACCTAATTGAGGGTGGCAGATCTCTCTCCAATATTTTTACCAGCTTTCTCAGGGTCATGAGCTGTACCCTAGTGGCACCACACTTTTCCCCTGCATGTAAGTGAAGAATCCAAGGTGACTATCTCTTTCCTTTAAGAACTAGTTAAGCCCCCTCAAATCTACATCAAAGTCAGGAAATCAGGGCAGATTTCTCTGGATTGATTGACACATATCTAGCAAAATCGATTGTGCTAACCACACTTGGCGCACAGAGGGAGGAACTTCTGTAGTTTCCAGTGACATCTGTAAAATGGCTAATATATAGTTTTGCCAGTGCATCCTGCACATCAATGCCTGGGCAGAGCACATCTGAAGTGCATTTTCAGCTAGCAGAGGCAAACCCAGGCCAATTTTTGGACATTGGCAAGACCATGGCTGTTCATGGTCATTTCTGGGTCATTATCAGACTGGAAGAAACTCCTGGCTCTGGCTGTAGACATGGCAAACTCACACTCCTCAAGGGCAGGATATCCAGTCATTGGTCTATAAGAAGGTCTTTGTTGAAGGTCATGAGTCTGAGTTGTATAGTCTCACCCCCTGAATCATTGACTTCAGTTGAGCCATGTCTGCCAGGTCATTAATTTACCAAGAACTCTGGACTTATTCTAGACTAATCAGATTCTGGACTTATTATGCTAATCAGTCATTGCAGGTCGTTTGCGACTAAACTGTGAATGGTGCTTGGTATGGCAAAGACAAACCAGGTACATAGCCAAAGGCCCACTAGTCAGTTGGGCCTACCATGGGCTTACCACTAGAAATTCTGTGATCCAAGGTTGAACCCAACCAAATGGGGAAAATGGAGGTAAGTGGAGCTACTAAACAAGACAGAGCAAGTTCAAAGAGATAACCAGTAAACAGTGCAGTAAGTGATGCTAATAAGGCTAGCAGCACTAATGAGGATCACCTATCTTGAAGCTAGCTGGCATCACAGATTCCTGTAGCATATCATTAGCAAAGCGCTTGTTATGTAGAAAAAAATACACTCCCCGTCAAAAAAGAGATGAGACGAGGCTGTCGCTAGCTTTGGAGGACCGGTTACCTATAACTCCAACCATAGTCACTAGCTGCTACGTGGATGTCTCCATATGGTGTGCATGTCGTCTGATGTGTCTACAAGGCAAGAAGAATAAAGGAAAAGGTGACTACAACAGTGGTATTTTTTGCAAATATCTTGGCATCATATGAAACTTCATGACTTGTTGGAAGGTGCATACACACACACACACACACACACACACACACACACAAAGGTATCCAGATGAATATCACTGCCCCCGGCAATTAGGAGGATTGAAATAGAACTATAAACTCTACCACTATGATTTAAATCAACATGAACAGGATATGATTCATTAATTCTGCCTGAATCACACAGCAGTAGACCTCTTATAGCTGTAATAGGAGGTCAGAGTTGCCAGCTGCCTAAGAGTATTTTCAGTTCACCTTTGTCAGGATGTTTGTCAAACTCTCTCTCTCTCTCTCTCTCTCTCTCTCTCTCTCTCTCGTAATGCCTTGATGTTGGAGGCATTATGTTTTCCGGTTGTCTGATTAGACTCTGGAATTGATCCAAACAGGATCAAGGTCACAGCAAGATCAAATGTCTGAAATTGTTTTTCTTCTTCTTCTTCAAAAAAGAAAAACATCTGTAAAATGGCTAATATACAGTTTTGCCAGTGAGTGCTGCACATAATGCAATAAGTACAAGAATGTCATCAATGGCTGGGCAGAGCACATCTGGATGAAGTGCATTTTCAGCTAGCAGAGGCAAACCCAGGCCCATTTTTGGACATTGGCAGGACCATGGCTGTTCATGGTCATTTCTGGGTCATTATCAGACTGGAAGAAACTCCTGGCTCTGGCTTTAGACATAGCATATTCACACTCCTCAGATGAGACAAGGGCAGGATCACCAGTCACTGGACTATAAGGAGGGCTTTGTTGAAGGTCACGAGCTTCTGAGTTTTACAGTCTCACATCATTGAATCATTGAGCTCAGTTGAGCCATGTCTGCCAGGCCATTAATTTGCCCAGAAAGTAACTCTGGACTTATTCTAGACTTATTCCATCCTGTTAGCTATTAGAAAGTATATTTTAAGGGTGTTTTTTAGGGGCATATGAACTAGTAACGAGTGCAGCTAGACTTCTTGGGGGCAGAGGCATACACGATGTCTACTTGTTGCTCTATGTCTCTATCTCAATTATATATTAATGTAAAACATAATTGTATAATGCATACAATACAAGCTTTTCTTTTCACTATTCATATGTTAAAATACTCTGTTTGTCTGCACTGTTTACTAGTTACTACTTGTGATAACGAAGTAACGTCTGTGAAACCTAACACTTGTGATAATACATTTCTTTTAACATTACTATTATTTTATTATTTTTACTTTAAGTAAGTAAGAATAAGGGTATGCTAACTTTTGCAATCAACTGCTGTTCCTGTTCCTTTACATACACACAGTCATTTGGCAAACTGTTTTTCAGAGGGAACATGCATCCAGATGAAGGTTAAATAACTGAAAGCACTTGAAGAATCTTATGCCATTTTCTATAAGAGCTGGAGTGCTGGTGAATTCAAAGCCTAAGTGCATGAAAATATACGCTGAAGCCGAAGTACACAAAGAAGCCTTACTCTAGATACTGTATGAAAAGAAAGCTCTTTAGTGTGTGGTGGAAGGAATGGAGACACAAGATGTTCTGAGTGGAGGTGGAAGAGTATTTCACCTCAGTGAAGTGAAGACATGAAAGCAGCAAGGTCTCACCTTATGAGCATGTCACGTAACCTGAAGTTTAAGAAGTTGGCAGGTAGATGTGTAGTTCTCAAACAAGGTACAAAGATGATGTGGTGCATTTTATTTTACTGACTACTGACTATTATGTGTTCTGTTGCTTAAGTAGATATATCAAGTATCAATTTTGTAATTGATAATCTGTCAGGGATAGATAGATAGATAGATAGATAGATAGATAGATAGATAGATAGATAGACTTTATTGTCATTCCTCTCACCGCATGTAAAGTTAGGCACGAAATGGAGTTCCCTGTGTGGATGGGTGGATGGATGGAGGGATTTCTGTAGATTGCTTGCTGGCTGGTTTACTTGCATTGGCATGCTCTCTAGTGGACAAAAGCAATAATGCTCCAACGGTTGGAAACAGTATTCAATGCTGAAAGGTACAAAGACCACTGGGCCCTTTTCACAAACTGGGTAAAATGATTTCTGGGAAACTTTACAGCAGAAACACCAGATTATGATCACCATTGCTCATTATGGAAAGATTTTTCACTTCATCTTTGTCAGCGGTGCCAAGACTAAACTTTGAAGGTGTGTCTGGAAGTGCTGGAGAACGCTTAAGCAATGAAAGATTCGAAGTTATACAAATGTTGTAAATTACTGCATGTGTCAAAGAATTATTTCATTGCTATAAGCGTAAGGGAATGTTAACTGACATTAGCATTGATGATGTGTATAATATGTAGTTTATTTCAGTTCATGTTCCTTTACAAAATTATAAAATTGTGTGTAGCGGAAAAAGTTAGTAAAACTTTTATCATTGGTAACATCCTTTTGCTAACATTAGTTAGCTGTATTTCTTGTAACATAAGAGCTAAGTTAACACTTGTAGTGAGAACAATGAGTGTGTTTATTTATTCGTCACTGGCAAGGTGGTAGCCAGAGTTTTATGCTACTGGTCGATGAGAAGGACTCTCGGTTGTCTTGAGAGTCTGTCAGATTAGCTTCTTTCAGTTATCCATTTCTAATCACTGCGGTTGCAGTTTATTTGCCCCTAAACCTTATTTTCACTGAAATTTCAAGCTGTTTCTTTGATTATGCTGCAATTCTCAGTTTTTCTATAACCTTTCTTTTAAATGGCATTTGAACAACGTTACCCTGTGAACAGGGACATAGCCAGACCTCTTACAATGGGGTGGCCAGGTTAGACCCAATGACTACTGGGGTGGCAATCTAGGGTGTGACAAATCACTAATCTGCATCTATACAAAATGACATAATATGACTTACAAGCTATATAAAATTCATAGCTAACATACTGGATGTCACATCATCTTCAACTGTCAACACAAACTCTCTTTGCCAGAAGCCCCTGCAACTGCTGACCACTTCTGCTTTGGACTCCATTTCCCACAATACACTACTACAAACACCACTGCATGATCAGTCACATGGCTCATATCCATGGTCACAGTCTCTGGAATTCTATACTGCACACAGCTGAACATCACTGCTTCTCCTTTAAATAGCCTGGACATTCATGAGAACATTGCTCCTAGTTATTCTAGTTTCTTTAGAACATTCAAAATTTTTCTAATTACAATTCTAAGCCTGTTGTTTGTTTGTTTACCTTTCTGGATTACAGTCTATGCTTGTTTGATACTTTTGATTCGTGTCTTTCCTAAATTGCTCTGTTGCAAATATACTGCTGGATATTTAGGGGGCCAAGCACCAAAGGTGTGTAGGCACTCTATTGTTATTCTACCTATTCTTCTTC
>CM074972.1:9709302-9722681 GCA_037577455.1 Pangasius macronema
GCTCTGCTTTCCTGTGATTACTTAGGCAAGAATTCTAGTGCGTCTGTGAATGTACGGCTCACTGAGTCTAGATGCTTGGCCCCCAAAAATGCTGCTTGCAGCTTTAATTTTTTATTATTATTTTTTTTTTAATTCAAGTTTGGTTTGTTTGCTCTGTGGATGGTAATAAAACTGCATTTGCATCCAACTATGTCCATGATTCATGACAATATAACATTAAGCTTTACTGATGTATGCTATCATTAGCTAATAACAAGAGTAGCTAATAACAGTAACTAAGTAGCTAATAACAAAATAAAGACATCCAGTGGTATGGGTCCAAATAATGAATATTGTTAATGTCAAAAAGTTTGACTGGTGTTGGTTTATCTGTTTTGTTTGGTGTGGTCAGTGGGCCACTTCTGGGTTCTTCTCCATTGCACAATGATGAAATGAATTTTGAAATTTCCCACAGATGTAGTGAGCATTCCGTTATTATTCACACTGGCCGTGCTTCATGCTAGGGTGGCACTGGCTACCCCTTAGCTACGCCCCTGCCTGTGAAGGCTACTTCCATCAGCATATATCCGAAAGTGTGTGAAAATTGCCCATTGTTTGCATTGTTACAACTGACCCCACTCTCCCCTACAAAGAATGGGTCCCTGAAACACTGCAACTCTAACAACACTTTCATGTATTTTAACAGTCACAGTCCACCCTGTATTTATTTAGTTTTTTTATATAACGGGGGTGTACACTTTTGACCACGTAGGGAAAATATCAGTTTTAAAAAATATACATTTTACACAAGCAGCTAAAAAGACACCTTCATAGCCTACAGAAACATTTTAATGTAAACAACAAGCAATAAGCGCTCGTGCGTGATGACGTCAGACGTCACGTCCGCTCTCGGTGCGAGTGAGCCAAGATGGCGGACTCGGTAGCGGCGGGGCTTGGAGATGAAAAAGAGACGGAAAATGAAGATAAGGAGAGGGAGAAAGTGGGTTTCCGCGCTACGGCTAAGGCAGAAATAAACAGCGGGGCTTCAGAGCTGACGGAGACTTTGGGGTTTTATGAGAAAAAGGCGAACAAACGCGACAAGCGCAGTGTTTCTGGTAAGAGCCGAACTGTCAAACGCTAGCTTAGGTGGCTAACAGCTGTGTGTGTTTATCACTGTCTTTGTGTTTCTGCAAAGAGCACGCGAGGTTAAATGTTGCTCTCGAGCTCTTATATCTCAGCCAATGTTTAATAGCATCAGAACAATTGATATGTAGAAAAAGCTCCCAGCTACCTTGTTATTTCTGCTGTTTGTGTTTCTGTGTGTAGTAGCTACAGTACAAACCTGCAGCCAGGTACCAAGCTAGCAAAGCTAGCTAGGAAGTTACTTAGCAAGATGCCGTGAAGACGCACAGGAACCGAACAGCAGGCTGTTCCTTTATGAAAAATGCATATTATGGAGGTTTAAATGGATAGAAAAGCAGCATAGCTCTGGGTTTCTTTAAAACTTGCCTGTACAGTTTTGCCTGCTGTTCAGATCTCTGGGGAGTGCTGGAAGTGTTTACCTTGCTGTAACAGGGCACAATATTCCCACAACAAACAAACATCAAATTTGAAGATGTCTTCTTTAGCATGATGGACTTGTGAAGCTCTTGTTGTTGAGGCGTATTGGAAAGATGAATAAAACTTCATTTCCCAGAATGCCTTGCAACGCGTTACTTGCACTTTCACCATAAGCTGCATTACCACTTTTTATCCTAGTCAGATAGAGTGGTGGCACACTGGAAACTTTCCTAGCTGATAAAGCTCTTAACCTAGAGCTAACAAAAGCACCACCACCATCAAATGAAAACTTTTGTTTTGCTAATGTCAGTATGGGGCTTTTTTTTTTCCCCTGCTTGTTGAACCTAGGTGACTAGGTACTTAGCCAAGGTCATAGACAAGGTATGAAACAGATGTAGTGGATCATAAAAGTCTCAAAGTCAGGTTCTATGGTTACATAAACATGTTACAATCGTTAAAAAGAACTTTTCATTAGCTTTCAAATGACACCAGACTGTCACCTGCAGTCTGTGGTGCCCAAGAAAGAGGCCCTGGAACCCGAGCATTTTAGCTGACTTTGGAGCTCTATTTCCAGTTAAATTGGATGCCTCAGGTGCTGCTACAGGGTTCATTATGTTCTAATCAATCATTTTGCCCAGGTCAGAGACTTTTATTTAAATTTTGGGGAGAATTTATACATTTATTTTTAAGATACAGTGTAGGGGGGCACAGTGGCTTCTGTGGTTGAGGGTTTGAATCCTGGCTCCGCTCTGTTGGGTTTCCTCTGGCTACTCTGATTTTCTCCCCCAGTCCAAAAATATGTGTTGTAGGTTAATTGGCATTTCCAAATTGTCTGTAGTATGTGAATGTGTGTGATTGTGACCTGCAATGGACTGGTATCCCATCCCGAATTCCCTGAGATAGGCTTGGGGCTACCTCGTGACCCTGTGTAGCATAAGTGGGATATTTACAATATTAAACCTCTGTTCCTAGCAATTTTTGATTTATTTAGTTTTATACAGACAAAAATGCAAAGTGTTTTGCATTGTTTATGCTTCAGGAATCAAAAAAAGAGTCTTTTCAGTCCAAAATTTTCCTTCATTCAAATTTTGTTTAAAATATTGTTGGAATCGAAGTGAATCGTGAATCTAATTGAATAATGACCGGAGTGTTTCCTTACACCCCATATGAACTAGTTATTCTGATTCCTGGAATGAGATTTTCATTTTAGCAGTGTTTCTGAGAAGGAAAAAAAAAGCTACCCTGGAAGTGTTATCTACATGAGCTTTGAAAGTGTGACTAGCATCAAGGTCTTTGACTGCTAAGCATAATCCATTTGAAAGGTCATCAGTAAGCTTACTTCTGGCTTCCCTAGATGAAGTCCTTCCGTCTTTTCTGAATGAAATAGGAGGATATTAGTCAGCATGTCATAAGCATAGTAGGTAAAGGTAAGACAGTGTTTAGGAATATCTGTAAACATGTATAGGGGAAAAATCAGTGGTCCTTGAATAGAGCCTTGTGGAACACCAACCATTTGTATACATAGGTTAACCATTAACAACTGATAACGGTTGGTCAGATAAGACTTGAGCCAGCTAAGAGCTCTTCCCTTAACCACATTTTCTAATCTATTTAGAAGAATATTGTGATGTATACTATCAGTAAAAACAAAGAGGCCAGTAGGTCATTTACTTCGTTAACCAATGCTGTGCAAGTACTGTGATGAGGTCTAAATCCTGACTGAAAGATTTCATGTATGTGGTTTTTACACAAGTTCCTATGTAACTGAGCTTAGCTACAGCGACGCTGAGCTAGAACACTTTCTAGGGTCTTGGTGATAAAATGCGGTTTAATATTGGCCTATGAATAAAATTGGGTTTCATCATCAATAGTATAATAACTACTAGTTTGAAATGTTTAGTTACATTGCCAGTGCTAGTGCTGTTAATAGAGCTGTCATTATTTCTGAAAGGATTTCTTTAATATCATGTAGTTACCAGATCTTTATCCTTTCAATCTGAGTAACATTTTCATATTCAGTTACATCCCTGATTTATGCATATGGTGTTTTTGCCCTGATCAGTTATTGCTTTCTGTGGAAAATATGCCAGGGGGATGAGTCAGAAGCATCAAATCCTGCGTGATATGGAATCAGCATTTGAAGCCAGTATCTGGTTTGGGACATCCTTAGTCACAACGCCTGCTAGTATTCTTTTTATCCTCTGTGCAATATCCCTCAGTAGACAACACAGTGGGGTTCTAATAATAGTCCAAAATAATGAGTAGTATGGTGTGTGTGTGTGTGTGTGTGTGTGTCTGTGTGTGTGTGTGTGTGTGTGTGTGTGTGTGAGTGCAGACCTGTCTCTGCTGCGGTTTGTCAGAGCTGAATTGACGAGAGGATATTTTCTGGAACACAATGAGGCCAAATACACCGAAAGGAGAGAGAGAGTCTATACCTGCCTGCGCATCCCCAAAGAACTGGAGAAGGTAAGGCAGCTCAATACTAATACTACACTAATAAAACACTGCACACCACATGCCGTATCATAACACGGCTCACAGTAGGGAAGTACCATTCAAAATGGACACAATGAAAGCATGTTGTGTTTTTTACCATAACAATCCTGTAATGGTCATTCACAGCCAGAGCTGTGTCAGGGGGGTCGGGTCGGATTCGGTGAAAGGTTTGTACGCTTGCCAGCCTGGATATGTCGAACATCATCAGACATGACAGTTTTAGGAGTCTAACTAGTTATCCGTGTTGGCGGCGGCATCAAATGGTTTCCTCTTCGTGATAATCGCGTCACTCATTCTGTCTTTCTCTCGTTATTCCCGTAGCTGATGGTCTTTGGCTTCTTCCTGTGTTTGGATGCGTTTCTCTACGTGTTCACACTGTTACCCCTAAGAGTGCTGCTGGCACTCATCAGGCTGCTAACGCTGCCATGCTGCAGACTCAGGTAACACACACACACACACACACATACACACTCACACACACTCATCAAATGCCTCGTAAACTTCTTAACATTTTTTTTTGGCTAAACAAATGCTATAGATCAGTGTTTTAATTTTAATGTCTCTGAGACATTTTTAACTCCATTCTGTATATTTGATCTCGCGCATTACCTTAAGTGTCACGATAAGACACATGAAAGATGATTTTGATCCTCGTAAATATACAAACGTTTAGTATTCTGCTCATACAGTAATGGCAAAAGTTTCTTTCCGGTACTATTAGCTGTTTTGCTTGATCCAAACCTGATCAAAATCCCACCTACTGGAATATCTTATTGAGAGTAAAAATTCAGAGAACAAGACTGTATAAGCATTTCAGTTTGAAATTATGTTATTATTATTATTGCTATTGCTTTGCCAGTTTAACAAAATCAGACTGGCTAAGAAAGCAATGTTAATAATTCAATTTTACATATAGAGTTTTGCAAACGTGCGAGTGCTTAAAGAGCCTCAGTTTGTCTGAAATTACATTCTCCAAGTGCTACATGTATGTGGTGTCATATTTTAGGCTTCAGATTATTAATCTGGAGGTGACTTTATGTGATTGAACACATTTTCAAATATTCTTTATGGCACGGCTGATTCATAGCGATGCCACAACAGTTCAACAGGTTAGTAACGCCATGTAGTGTCTTACAGTCTGTTTCGTGATATTATATAAAACATTTATAATATATCATATTTAACCAATTGCAATAGTAATATGATTTGATGTGAATAAATAAACCATTTCTGTGTGCTTTAAGTTGCCAGACTATTCTATTTTCTTATAAATATTTTGTTGAAATGTGCCAACAGTTGATTAAGCACTTCTCTAACTCTTAAAGACCGTACCATTCAAGGCAAGAAAGAGTTTTCCACTAGGCAGATTAATTGGATGTGTGTGTAAAGAACAGCTTATGGAAAACTTGTCTTGTGAATTTAGATCACTTAGGAAGTCAGGAAGTCAGTGTAGCGAATGCCTGGACACTGAGCATGCTGCTGGTTCGAATGGCCTTTTCCATTCGAATGAAATCGATTTGTTCACTTCTGTTCAGAGGTTTAGAAATGAATTCTCAGAACTCACTTTTGCACTGTGTTTGTACATTTTGCTTTTTCTTTTTTTTTGCCTACACCAACAGCCCAGATGCTCTCAAAAGCCTCGTCTCAAGAGTCCGCTGCCACCAACTGTACTAAAATATTTATTAATAAATCAAATATGTGTCAAACAAGACACAGTCATTGCATAATAGTTACTCATAAGGTATTAGTTATAAGCATTATTAATTTTAAGGTTTACATAGAACAATTCCATCTGAACTGGTGATAATTCTTTTGGGCAAACAGGTTTACAAAATGGCAGGGACTACCCTTTCCTCTGGTTTATGGTTGATAATTTTAATCTCACACTGAAGACATGAGTAAAATCCAGCCTTAATTCCAAGAAAATACGAAAATGGAAATCAAAGCAATGTGTTTATGGACCTCCTTTTACCAGCATATCAGCGCTAAGTCTCAGTGAGGCTGTAGAATACAGGTCAAGGAATCTGAGATCCTCGGTACAGAATCTCTCCAGATCTTCCGATTTCCAAGGTCCTCTGTTGTAGACTCTTCCTTCAGCTTGCCTCACACCACCTATATGTAGCTTCTTGGCAGAGGCAAACAGATTTTGATTTGAAAGTTGAAGTCCATCATGCCAAGTGTCCGTGAATAAGGGAATTTGGCCTCTGTGTAATTATATATAACACACACACACTTCAATGGAACAGGACCCTCAAACTTCAAAAAGTAAAATATAAATGGAATAGTTACATTTTGCCAGTTATAGTTTTGTTAAAAATGTTTTTCTTTGCGTACAATTACTTTAATTAACGGTTACATTTCTCTCATATTTTCAGTATGAGATTATGAGATTAAGCTAATTAACCACAAGGAATTTTTTGTATAATCTTTGCCCCCCCCCTTTTTTTTAAATTAAATAAATATAGACCAAGGGTGAGTGCAGTGGTTAGTAGATGTTAGATGAATGCATGTTATCGATGCCATTTCTTTTGTTTTTGCTGTACACTGAAGACATTTGGGTTCGAGATCAAAAGACGAATATAAGACAATAGATCGGAATTTCAAATTTCATTTCCTGTTACATACACATCTAACAACCTGGAAGATCAGAAACCTTGCACCCGTTTTTCAAGTGATCAGAAATATTGGAACATGTAACTGACAGGTGTTTGTTGTCCAGTTGTGCTCTCTTAGATTGATTGATAAAACAGTGAATATGAATGTGTACTCTTGGTTTGAGCCCTGGGTTTCGCCTGTGGGGAAAAAAAGATAAACCAACATGAAGACCAGGGAGCTGTCTATGGCATAAAAGCAAAGAAACTTTGTGAGAGCACTGAAGAAAAACCCAAAAATAAGTCAGTGACATCACCAGCAACCTCAGTCAGTCATGTCAGTCAAGAGACTTTAACTCAGTTGAGCATGCATTTCTCATCCTGAAGAAGGGAACTGAAGGGAGAAACCCCCCGAAACAAACGAAGCTACAGTGCAGCCTGGAAAAGCAACACAAATGAAGAACGCAACAGTTTGGTGATGTCAGTGGGTCGCCAGCTTGATGCAGTTATTGCAATATTTGGATATGCAACGAAATATTAAGTGTTATTTATTTAAATTTAAGACGCCGCGTTCTAAGTTGTTTAGCACAGCTAGGTGTAAATATCAGGAAGTGGAAGCTGAAATTCTGATCAGTTGTCTCATATTCAGGTTTTGAGCTCATACCAAAATGTCTTCAAGTGTATAGCAAAAACAAAAGAACTGACCTTGTCATTCCAATTCTTTCAGGGGGACCGTGTACTTCCCCCCTGCTTACTCACATGATCTCTGCTTTTAATCACATGATCTCTCCAAAATCTTCTTTAAGGCTTCATTGTAATAGATAGGCAGAGTCCACAGCAGCTGTACACGCAGCCTCTCGTGCACAGAAGCCATGTAAACTGTTAAGGTTGTAGAAGCTGCTCATTATTTATCTCTCTGCCTGCAGGGCAAGTATATGCCCCTACTGCAGAAAAAGAAGGTACGCAGTAACACACAGTAGTGCTGGTATGGATGCAGCAGCTTTCTGTGCTCACTCTGCGCATACACACACACTCATTCACGCCAAGGGCACTCACTCACTCGCACACGCATGCAGGCACGCGCGCTGCAGCTGTTTCTGCTGTCCGATTTGGTGCTCGTGTGTTTGGCTCTCACTCAGGGCTTCACGTTATAAAAATTCGCCCCGTTTTCCTCTGAATGCAAAATAGACTCCTTCTAAATTCTCGTACTCATCCAGCAGGTGGCGGTGTTATACCATATTTTCAGAAAGGGGGCTCATACAAATGGGTTACAGTTTATATAATGATATGTACTAGTTCTGTGAGTCTTAGAGCCTTGTTATTAAAGCCTAAGTGTGACGACTCGTATGACTCTCGTCTAAAAGCCAGCAATAGGAGGGTGGTAAAAGCTCATGGTACAGCATGCAGTAAATAATTAAACGAGTAATTCATATTCTTAGTATCGCAAGCTTTGAAGAATATTTCTGTTTAGGTGACCTAAGCTGTCCTTTATTCCAAGGTCTAGATTTAGAAGATCTTCACCGTGTAATCTGACGCGGAGGAATCCGTGTCATCACACCGTCTTTTATAGAATCCTGCCGAGATTTTATTATGCTTATCTCATAGAGTGTAACGTAACAATATTAAGAGGCTGCTGAAATTGTCTGAAAGCGGCTTTATTACGTATCATATATATGTTTATCAATGTCTATCTGCCATATTGTGTTCTTGCATAACCCTAGGCAGCAATACTTTTTAAAGTGTGCTGCATGATGCATGTCCCATTTAGTCCGTTGTTCTGCCATAACCACCTTGTATAACTAACTGTGTGTGTGTGTGTGTAAGTGTGTGTGTGTCTAAGAGTGCAAAAAAGCATTCTTTAATGCATGTTTTATTGCTTCAGGTAGGTGTGAAGATCTCTGGAAATATGTTGGGAAAAATGTTAATGTTGTAATATGCAAAAGTTTAATAGCACCTAAAGCAAATAAGTGTGTGTGTGTGTGTGTGTGTGTGTGTGTGTGTGTGTGTGTGTGTGTGTGTGTGTGTGTGTGTGTAGTGGCTCTCGTCTCCTGCAGCCCGCTCAGGTGTGTGATGTGCTGAAAGGCTTCATCCTGGTGCTGTGTTACTCCATGATGCACTACGTGGACTACTCCATGATGTACCATCTGATCAGGGGGCAGTCAGTCATCAAGCTGTACATCATCTACAACATGCTGGAGGTAACACACACCGGTCTCAGCTCAGCCCGCATCACTGTACCATCATCTTCAACACCTCGTCCTTGTCAGCCTGTGTTCGGGCAGGTCTTTTTGAGGACGGTTCTAATTCTAGTTTTTGAACTATTTTTTTTCCAGCTGGTGGGAACTAAATCAGTTCCTGAATATGGCACATTACACGTTCACTGATTTTTTTTTTCCCCTATAAAATCATAATAATGTCACTTAGCAGGAAATGTGTGTGTGTGTGTAGCCATGTCCCAACCCTATTTTTAACTCTTCTTCCAGAGTAATTACTTATTTCTTCTTTCTGTCTGTCTCTCTTTCAGGTGGCAGACCGATTGTTTTCGTCCTTTGGGCAGGACATCCTGGACGCTCTCTACTGGACAGCCACAGAGCCTAAAGAGAGAAAGAGAGCTCATATAGGTGTAATACCGCACTTCCTAATGGCTGTCCTTTATGTCTGTATCCTTTATACGCCGCGTTCACTAGGCTTGTTCCATTTATATATATCTATATCTTTCTAACCTGGTTCACCATTTTAAATTTATTTCAAATGGTCCGAGTCTAAAGTTGCCCCCAAACATCATGCAAGCAATTTCTCCATCTTAGAATTCCTATGCATATATAACTTCAGTGGAGTCGAGTCAGTGGACCTCGCTTTTTGTGTTGTTGGGCGTGAACTTAAATAGCCGAAGGTGCGTAACACCCGATCGGTTTAACTCGGACAAACCAGGACACACACTAGAATTTCCCTTACGTGCATGCTTCAGACTCAGGCATGTCACCATGCATGCCTGTAAAGAGGCAGGCTCTTGTGTTGGTGCTTGTGGTAAGATTGGCCTTATTATGTGGACACGCCCCAACGCTTTAAGTTTGCCGTCATGTGTAGAAGGCTCTATATTCAGCATTATACCTCGGGCTAAATATATGGGAAGGTGAAAGAAATGCTGTGTGTGTGTGTGTATACGTCTATGCATTCCTTAACTTGAGCTTCAGTTCTTCATGCCATTCTGATCATGGTCCAGGCCACCACCCTGAACGTGGCATTCAACTCCCACAACAAATCTCTGCTCACCATTATGATGTCCAACAATGTGCGTACACACACGTTCCACCAATCACCATGATTTTATGTGATTATTCTCTCTCTCTCTCTCTCTCTCTCTCTCTCTATTTTTTTACTCTCTTGTTGGTTTGGCGATGCAAAACATTCTACCGAGAAAAAAACATTTTCAGGCTGTTACGCAACAGACCTTGGGTTCTTTACTGCTGAGAATTTGTATTCCAAGAAAGTGTTTTGTTCCCCGTCAGACATTTTCATCCGTCTCGTTCTTTGTCACTGCAGTTCGTTGAGATCAAAGGGAGCGTGTTTAAGAAGTTCGAGAAGAATAACCTCTTTCAGATGTCCAACAGTGGTACGTGACGCTCCACCATCAATGCAGCTAGTTGACAGATAAGGCTTTCACACTTTCCTTTTTTTTTTTTTTTTCCTTTTAAAAGAAAATCTACTGGCCAGAACACCTTATGTGCTGGTACTACATATGCAGACATGTTGATCTTAACAAAAATATACAGAGAAACAATATCTTATGCTAATGTTTATTTCATTGTAAGACTAGCGTATATCCCGATGAGGAGAAATCTTGACTGTAGATAACACTGATGCCAGAGCTATTAACATATGCGTTCTGGTAGTTACTTAAGTAACTTCTGTAGCTATAACTGTGGCTGAATTAGTGTTAAAAAGTAGAAATCTTTTCTAATTTTTTTTTTGAATTAGCGTCTAAATAGTCAGCTTGCTAACTTTTTTGCCTTCCTTTGTGTTTGTGTTCTTTCAGATATCAAAGAAAGATTCACAAACTACGTGCTCTTATTAATAGTATGTCTTAGAAATATGGAGCAGTTCTCTTGGAACCCAGGTACTCGTGCTATTTAGCTAATTAACACCCAGCGTTTTTCTTCCCTGGTTTATCCGTGTGCTAATTACCGGTTTAACTGCACGATGCAACATGTTTACTGATTACAGACAGTGATTGTGATCAGCGACGGGTCTGATTGTTTTTGCGTGGCTGATTTTCAGATCACCTGTGGGTGCTGCTTCCTGACGTGTGCATGGTCATCGCCTCGGAGATGGCCGTGGACGTGGTGAAACACGCCTTCATCACCAAGTTTAATGACATCCCTGCAGATGTGAGTGTAACCTGTGGCCAGCTGAACAGCCAGCCATGATCACGAATTAGAAAAGGATCTTGCAGTGTGTGTAGAACTGCTGAAGAAGACAGATGTTTTACGGGCGCAGTACTGCTAACATCTGCGGTTTTTTTTTGCGTGTGATGTGAAGCTTTACAGCAAATTAGCATACGCAAAACAGGGACAAACCGGGGCAACTAACTAGCTACCACAAAGACTAAGACAAAGGATGTGTGTGCGTGTCTGTTGCTGAAAATGAATCAACACAATCAGATGTGAGACTATAACAGTGCTGTGATATAAAGTGATATTGCTCTTTGGTATTAGAAGTAGTAAAATCACAAATTGTAGGCCTTGGTTTAATCCCGCCCACTTTACTTATCTGTCTTGGAAATTTGTCTGCCACGTAAAGTATCTGTAAGCAAAACGTACATTAATAATAACGCAAAGAAACACCTAAAACGACCAGGAACCTTATCACTTGACCTAATTACTAACTAACCCGAGCCGACATCAACAGAGCTCCTTTCTTAGTACACGTGAAAAGAGCAGCAACACTGCACTGAAGAGGAGCCTCCGAGAAGAAAAAAAAAAAAGAAAAAGGGAGACGGGCCTCCCAGGAGGGAGGGGTAGGTTTGGAAAGCGACACAGCTCTCAGACTCTTCAGATGAGCCGATAGTTCCATTATCCTCAAATCATCTTTGACACAAATCTCTCCCTTCTGCTTTACATTACAAAATGAAGCGAGGGAAGGAGAGAGAGAGAGAGAGAGAGAGATACGCAAGGAGAGCAAGAGGGAGTGAGCCGTGGTTACTGGCAGGGATTAGAGCCCGAGATCTGCTGTGTATTAGAGTGGCTTAGTTTAGTTTAGTTTAGTCAGAAGATTAGCGTCACACCATATATACACCCCACACACACACACACACACACACACACGTCACTGCTTCTCCTCTTCAGCTTCTTCCTTCATTCCTCCCTTCCCAGACAGAGCGATAAAACCTAAACCACTGCAGATCACTACAGGGATTGTATAGGCATAAAGAGCGCAGATGTGTGTCCTGATCTAAATAAAGCACGCTTATGTAACGCGCCTTAACATTAACTCCTGAAAACACTCCGTCAAATTCAGGTCACGTGCTCCTTCGCTCACCAAGCGCTAATGCAGAACGTAACACCCAGCATGCCCTTCAAACATACACACCTTCCCTCAGTCAACGCCTCTGATAGAGCTTCCTGCTCAACTCGGGCCGAACCGACACAGAACTGTCACAGACTGGATTTTAAAACCTGCGCTCTCACATGCTGATGCTGAAAATGATCATAATCACCAGATCAGTGTGAACGTTTTTAACACTTAATGTACATTCATGCTCGGAGAAATGTCTCTGAGCCTGAAATAACAAAATCATCAACGCCAAAATCTGCCGCACCTGCAGCGATCCCCACATCTAAAACTTCTGAAACGTGTCAGAGAAAACGTGTATTATTCTATTCCTGTGCTGACGCTTTATCCCGGCGTGCTCTGTGTGTTTGCAGGTGTACGGCGAATACCGAGCAAGCTTGGCCTTCGATCTGGTCAGCAGTAGACAGAAAAATGTGAGTCGGTAATGCCGTGTTGCAGGACGAGAGGCTTTCGGACTGTCTGTGTGGAAATATTCTCTTTGTTAGCTGTCCTTTTATTTTGTGTTAAACCGCCTTTTTTTTGTGTGTCCTAGGCGTATACTGACTACAGCGACAGCGTGTCCAGGAGAATGGGCTTCATCCCTCTTCCTCTAGCCCTGCTGGTAACATTATCCCCAGCCTTATCTCACGCATTCAGCCTCAAGCAGCCGCCATTCTGTTTCCCTCTGTTTATGATGTAATATCAATGTAACGTCTTTCAGTCATCTGATTCAGCAGCAGTTTGACATGTACAGAATTTCCCACTTTTTATGGTGGTGATAAAGTTATGAGACGATATAACGTTATAAGTTATAAGACATATAAGAGTGATGTGGCCTTGCTGTAAACATCCGTGTGTTTCTTCACAAGCTCATCCGCGTGGTAACCAGCTCGGTGAAGATTCAGGGAGCCCTCTCCCTCGTCTGCGTGATCCTCTTTTATCTTGGGTAAGTTTTCTGTGTGTGTGTGTGTGTGTCTAATTCATTGTGTATTATATTGCTGTATTAACCAGAAATGTGTGTCTTGATATTGTTGTGTGTGTGTGTGTGTGTGTGTGTGTGTGTGTGTGTCTAATTCATTGTGTATTATATTGCTGTATTAACCAGAAATGTGTGTCTTGATATTGTTGTGTGTGTGTGTGTGTGTGTGTGTGTGTGTGTGTGTCTAATTCATTGTGTATTATATTGCTGTATTAACCAGAAAT
>CM074972.1:9741562-9754371 GCA_037577455.1 Pangasius macronema
TTCACTGTAGGCTGATTGGCATTTCCAACTTGTGTACCCTGCAAGAGGTTGGCACCATGTCCAGGATGTCCCCCACCCTGTGCCCCGAGCTTCCTGGGATAGGCTCCCATGTGACCCTGTGCAGAATAAGCAGTATGGAAAATAGATGGATGAATCTATTGATGCATTTATTTATGCATTTTTGCAGTTTTGTGCAAAACTGTGATAGTCATATGCCATGTCCGGTCAGCAACTAGCATGCGATTTTCAGTATGAACCTACTCTTGCTGTTTTGTGTTGATGTGTTTCTGAATTTGCGGTTGTGTTTTGGTTTGTCACTTGTCATGTGTTTTGCACAGGCCGCCGTAGCGATGGCTTTCCAAGCAGACACACGATTTCTGGCATGTGTGCTAGTCACATTGTGTTTGACAATGCATAAAGGCATCCTCTTCATAGTTGGTCCCAGAGTGCACTGCACAGTTTGGTCATCTCCCAGCATGTATTGTAAAAAAAAAAAAAAACATATAATGCTATAATGCAAAGCAGAAAAAATCTAGATATGATTTCTGTTGTGCTGTTAAGGTGCTCATGGCTTTTGTGTGTGTGTGTGTGTGTGTGTGTGTGTGTGTGTGTGTGTGTGTGTGTGTGTGTGTGTGTGTGTGTGTGTGTGCCTGTGTGGGTGTGTTGAGTTGTGCCATGCTGTCCTTTCTGCATCTGTCTTACACTTGTTTCTGTTTTTAAAATTAGTCTTGCACGACCTGTTTCAGTTTCAGCTTCTTTTATAGCATTATGCTCGGACTGGGTTTTGCCTCGTTTGATTTTTATATATAAGTAATATCAAAGCACACTTAGTATCTTATGTTTACACTATTTCAGCTACTTATATCGTACTCTTGTAATATTTGCACTATTGTCACTAGGTCACTTTTAAACAGAACTGCGTACTGGTCGGAGCTGTAGTCATTGTACTGTCTTGTTCTGTCTTGTGCGTCCGCACGTTTGCACTTGTGCACTTTATGTATAATTTATGTCGTCCCTGTAGTTCTGTGTTGTTCTGTGTTTGTCTTATGTAGCACCTTGGTCCTGGAGAAACGTTGTTTCGTTTCACTATGTACTTGTATATGGCTGAAATGACATCAGTTACTGTTCACATCATGGCCGCCTTGTCTTAGCCACACATTCACTCAGCTCAGCAACCCGACACGTCACCATAGCGAACCTTAGACTGACTGAATGCGTTCAGATTGGAAGGTTTTGAAGGTTTGCCTTCTGCTTTAATCTCGAATGATTAAAAACAAAGGCTATGAGAGTTGGGCTAATGTCCATGATTCTCCATGATAAAGCATGTTTCAGTCCGGTTGTGAGTAAACACGTGGGTGTGTGATGACTCAGAATTAGCTAAGTAACAGTCATGTTCTAGTAATAATAATACATTTTATTTGTAAAAGACATATAGATAACCATATAGTAAGTAATGTATATTGGTGACTCAACCTACTTATAGATTGTTATACGGTATTTTCTTGTTGCTCTGTTGCTAGGAGAAAAGAAATGGAGAAATGGAGAATAACTTTAGAGGTTTGTTTGCTGAGGTTTGTTAGGAATTTGTAGTAATTCCAATGAATAGGCTATATTGTGGACAATACATAAGAGACTATGAATGGATCATTATTAGAGTGATTGTAATGTTTCTAGAAGGTACATGTTTGGCAACAGTTCTTTTAATCTTAAAAGATGAAGTGTGTAGCTTTTTAGTTCTTTAATACCCATGTAGAAAGACGTATAATGGCCTTATTCCAGATTGACACTGTCAAGATTCATCAGGGTTAAAATTGTGAAAGAATGGTTCAGAGAGCATGAAGAATCACTTTCACACATGGATGGGTTCCTCTAACATCCATGACAGTCCTGACCTTAACCTCAGTGAAAGTCTTTGGGATGTGCTGGAGGAGACTTTAAACATCTCATCTCTTGCATTGTCAGTACAAGATCTTGACCAAAAACTGATGCACCGCTTGATGGAAATAAATGTTGCATCAAGAGGTGCACCAATTTCAGGTCAAGATCTTGTAAAGTCTCCTCCAGCATACCCCAAAGATTTTCACTGAGGTTAAGGTCAGGACTCAGAGGAGCCAGTTCATGCTCTCTGAAACCATTCTTTCTCAATTTAACCCTGATGAATCTCGGCAGTGTCATCCTGGAATATGGCCATGATATGTAGTACTTATTGGTTTATGTATATATGCATGTGTACAGGGATGAATCCATGGCTGGGGTGCCATTAACAATGGGAAACCTATTTATTTTAAAATCTAATTTTCCAACATTGAATCTAAGATCACATGCATTTTACTGTCCAAAAAAAACCCAAAGAAGACTAACTAACGTAAACCTCAAAAATATTTCAAGGGTTGAATGAATGAAACTAAAATTTAATGGACTCATGGAAAAAGACATTTCAGGCATTTGAGTCAACGTCAACATTTTATTTATTTTTTTTTACAGATCTCATTGTCAGGATGTTGCAACAAAACATGAATGGAATCAAACCAGAGGAGCTCCAGAAGGTGTGTGTCTTTGTGTGGATGTGTATATATTAGTTGTTAGACTTTATTACTCCGTCTAAATCTCACTTTCACCTACTTCTGTCACTGCTGCTTCTTCAACATTATGGAACAACAGCCGGAGAACATTGTCCTAACGCTACAGGTAACAACTTCACTTGCTATTACTTTCCTATTCTCATTGTCGAAAAACCACTTTGACAATTCCATCTTGAAATTTGAAAAAAATATTTCTTCATTTTTTTCACTATTTACAGTTGACAAATTAAACAAATAAATCAGTGGCTCTGTTACACTGTGCTTGGGTTTATTTATTTTCGCTGGCATGGTTTGGCTCCACTTGTCCCATTAGAGAGACGCACCACTGCGAATCGATACTAAGCTCGGACTGATCACCGTCATCCTGTAATGAAACACTGAAATGAAATGAAACATTCTATATTGATGGGAGTGGTCTCTTATGACTCCACCCCCATCCACAAGACAAGAGGGTGCACTGAATGGTTTAATGAGGATGGAAATGGTATAAATCATATGCAATGGCCTTCACACTCACTAGATCTCAGCCCAGTTGAACACCAATGGGAAGTTTTAGAGTAGCTTGATAGAACAGCAAATGAGAGAGACCTTTTTTAAGAATAGTGTTCGTCGCTCTAGTACAGTTCCAGAGATGTGCCAGGGTGCAATGAAGCAGTTCTGGTGGCTTGTGGAGGCCCAATACCTTACTAACCATACTTGACGTTGAATTTGTCACTCGTTTGTATATTTCATTCAAATAGACCTCTTTGTGTTATGTGTTAGTGCCCAACTGTTTTCAGTAAGAAATAATAGACTCTTATAATAGAGAGCAAGAGGCATAGAGCAATTATTGCCATACTCATGTTTGAGCATTCATGTGCAAGCACATTGCTGATGTATTTGTATACACTTGTGCACTTTGTAGGCCATTGAGATAAATGAGCTGGAAATCCGTGTAAGACCATCAGTCTTTAATATCATTACTGCAGCACAGTCGTATTCTTATTCTGAATTGCACTGAGACACATGTTTTAAATAACATCTCTATATTCTTTTCCCCAAAATGTATGTAAGCTGTACCATTCTAACAATATTACATAGACGCTCTTAACAGTGTTAATTACATTGCTTAAGATCTAACCATACTAACACTGAGCCAATTACACCACTGAATGTATTTCTTACTACATTAGAACAAAACATTACTCGGTGCATTCCAAATCATAACTGATGAAATAAGCCATGACTCATATTTTTCACACGTTTTCTCTCTGAAGGCCATTTATTATGAGATCGGCTTCATCGTGCTGGCAACGCTGGGTGTTGTGTTCGCGCTGCTGATGCCGCTGGTGGGTTTATTTTTCTGCTTGTGCCGGTGCTGTGAGAACTGCGGAGGCGAGATGCACCAAAGGCACCGCAAAAATGCTGACTGCCAACGTGGCTTCTACACAGTCTCGCTTATCACGTCATCTGTGTTTATCGCGTATGTATACAAACTTCCACTGAAACATGTTTATGATTTCCCAACACTCAAGGCTATTTCTTAAACAATATATCGAACATCGGGTAGTCGGACTTCAAAGCTGTACAACACGTAAGACTCTACGAAAAGACGAGTGGTGGGGCGTAAAGAGTGGTTATGGATGAGCTTCCAGTCCATTGCACGGCACCATGCACACACACATTCACAAACCCATTCATACCTACGGGCAATTTAGCATGGAGAGAATGAGCACAGATGAATACGTACGCCTGCAAACTCTAAAAATACACGTATGATGGAGTGGCATACATAGTTTGAGTGATTATGTCTTAAGGCGACAGAGTGGAGAGATTAGGCAATGTACATTATTCATTAAAGAACTGGGGCTCATAACTGTTTTTTTTTTTTCAAAAGTGGTACTATATATTGTACAGTGTGAAATGGGCTTTACTTCCAACCTGAGAAAATAGATTATATCCTCAGCATAAGAACTGAAACAAAAGTATCTCTGTCCATGAGCTGCTTACAAAAGGAAGTTAGGATTTTGATGCTGTAGAGAATTTCCAGGTGCACTGGTGTCTCACAGACAAGATTTTACCTGGTCTTAGTAATCCCATTCAAATACCAAGACCTCATTACTATCTTTCCAACGCTTATTGAATTCAAGCATGACTAGCATTGTCAGGTCCTTGAGCAAGAACATTAACAGTCATCTGCTTAACTCCAATGTAAGCCAACTGCAATAAAAGTGTGTACTGAGGAACTGAGGAACATATATATGCTCACCCCTGTGTGTGTTTGTGTGACTGAGAGAGAAAGAGAGAGATCAATACCTCTAGTTAAAGTTAATTACACTAATACGTGGCTAGAAATAGAATAAAGATCGCAACCTGGACATCCTCCATGGATCGTCCACCTGTTTATCTCCATCTATTTCTATCTCTTCCTCTTTTTTTTCTGGGTTTGTACCCTTTTCTTGTCCACCCCCCCTTCTGTGTGTATATAGACGACTATGTGGACTTGTGTGTGTGTGTGTGTGTGTGTGTGTGTGTGTGTGTGTGTGTGTGTGTGTGTGTGTGTTTGCCATCAGTCCTTCACCTTTCATTTCTCCAAAAATCAGAAAGGCACTTATTAGTGTGATGTTGCTAATGCAGCTCTACGTGCCATATTTATTTCTTGGTTTATTTATTCCAGATGTAAATTTGGAGGAAAGTCACAATTTTGCTGCAATCAAAGCAGTGTAACTCAAATACAACTTTCTCGTTAGAAGAAAGGCTCGAGAGTACACCTGCAGTGGTTTAGAATCTCTCTCTCACACACACACACACACACACGGGGAAAAGAAACTCATGCTTTTGTGAATGCTGCAAAGTCACAACTCTTTCTTTCTGTGTGTGTGTGTGTGTGTGTGTGTGTGTGTGTGTGTGTGTGTATAGCAGTTATGTGATATTGATAGCCCTTATTTTGTCCTCAGAGAAATTCTCCACTTTCTTTCACTGCTCTCCATCTCTCACCTTTCCTCTTTTTTTCTTTCCTGCACTGTGCAGACAGCAGCCTTCATGCCACAATGAGCGTTTGTGAAGGGAAGACAAGTGTGAGCCCTGTCTACATTGTGTGTGTGTGTGTGTGTGTGTGTACAGTGAAATAATTATTCAGACACTTTTTTTGGTTATTTAATATAGTTTCAGTGTACATATATCCACTTCAAACTTACACACATATTGTCTGTTGACTTTGTACTCCTTCACTTTAACCATGATTGTTACTTGTTGTGTGAAACATCTTTTATAATGACACCAGAGTAGATAGACCTTTATTGTCATTGTAATGCACATGTACAGTATGGCAAATAGAGCAAAATAGCTTAAAAACACTGTTAAAAATGAATAAAATGCAACCAAGTTAAACACTATAAAGCTAAGCTAAAAATACACCCATGCTTAAAATACACAGATAATACACATCCACATCCAGAATACACACCCATATTTACACATTATTGCACACTTATTGCCGTTCCAGTTTGAGGCAGCGTGATCTGTAACTATCCTCAAGGGGGTGGGGAGAGTGGCCAGTTGGTTTTTCCTCAGTGAAGATGACCCTTTGGAGTGCGCTGCTGAGAGAACCAAGCAGTAATGCAGTAGCTCAGCACACGTTCAATACAGCACTGGTAGAAGGTCACCAGGAATCTGTCCTCCAAGTTGTTGTTCTTCAGTAACCTCAGAAAATGGAGACGCTGCATGCACACCCACGAGCCTGAAGTTCGAAACCCTCTCCACGCAAATTCCATTTATGTATAGGGGGTGTGGATCCGTTTTTTTCCTGTAATCAATGATAGGTTCTTTACTTTTTGAAGTGTTCAGCACCAGATTGTTCTTTGTACACCATGCCGCTAGCCTCTGGACCTCATCTCTGTATGCGGTCTCATGTCCTCCAGATATGAGGCCCACCACAGTCGTATCATCAGCAAATTTTATAATAGCATTACTGGGAGTCATAGGAATAGAGAGTATATAGGGCTCAGCACACAGCCCTGAGGAGCGCCAGTAGTAGGTTATACTGATCACCTATGGCTGAATCACAGCCAGTGGTGAGTGCGAAATTGCTTCTATACAACAATTCTATAAACAAGAAATTAATATCGAGTAATAATAACTGCCATTTCAGACACAGTATGGCCAAAGGTTTTGTTTATTTTTGCTCCGCTAGTGGAAATAGTTCCTGAGGAAGCCACACTCACTTAGCTGGCTAGCTAGCTCACATTGATTTGCACATTCCCGTTTAAAGGGATCAGCTTTCATCAGGCATTTAACAGAGTTAACACTGAGCTAATTCCATGAAACGTAAATGGTAGGTTCAGGTTGGGAACAATACTCTCTTACACAAATTGGCCACTTGGAGGTGCTATCCATGTCTGTGCACACAAAAGCAATATTCAAAGCAACGGGGGTCTAATATTCAACAGCTATCAAAAACATGCTGAGATTTGCAAACAACATGCCAATCAATCCAACAGTTATAACTGAGGACTCATTGGATCCACATGAAACTTGAAAGGCACCTTCAGGCCAGTGTCATGAGGAGGTGTGAAGAGTTTGGGGTATGAATGTTCACAGGGAGTGGAGTTAAGTTCAAGTAGCTCTTTCTCAGGAATAAAAGTCTGAGTCTGAGCTGAAATTTGGTGTTCTGAATTGTTCTGCTAATATGTAACTGGATTTGAATTTCTATTGGGTTCCTTCAAAAACATGGCCGCCTTCAGCCAAATGACTTTCAGCAACATTTCATACAATTTCAGACATTTTGCACTTATTAAAAGTTATATTCATCTGTGGAATCTTTATTGTTCTATGTAACCTGGCAAGAACTGATTATTGGGGGAAGTCTTTGCTGAAGGTGCTTGGACCCCGAACGCTTACGGCTATATTTATGTATTGTAATCATTTGTCAGTAGGAGGACCTCAAAAATAACTGTGTGTGTGTGTGTGTGTGTGTGTGTGTGTGTGTGTGTGTACTGGCATAAAGTAGTTGAGTTACTGCCCCTGTGTGGTTAGTGGCTGCTACTGCAAGACACGTCTGTTATACTTTATGTGTACACTTAGTTGCAATTTTATCAGGGACAGCTAGCATATGGTTATACATTGTAGGTATGCAATTACTGGGTGTAGACCATCTCATACCTTCAAAGTGGTATGGGGTAGGAGTGTAGATACAAGAGACATGTGCAGGGGATTCTGAGAACATAAAAAATAGTATGTACAGCATATGGTAATTATGCCACATATATGCAAAATAACACAGTGTTAACTCTGTGTATGTTCCAGAGTGGGTGTACTGGTTGCCTACACTGGAAGCCATAACATCACATCCCAGATCAAAAGTACCAAACGACTCGTCAGCTCCAACATAAAAGACCTGAAATCACTGGCCAGTTATACACCAGCGGTAACACACGTCAAAAAACACACTAAATGATAACAGTATCACACATCGCAAACACACAGAATTATAACAGCCTAACATAAATGCAATAAAGTGTGTAGTTATATACATAGATACAGATTTTAGAACTAACGAACACATTGAGAACCTGTCACGAGCAAAATAAGTCACTGTTGTACATGATTTGTTGTACATTTACAGCAAATCGAGTATCTGACTGCACAATACACAACAGCCAAAAATAAAGTTCTCTCTGATCTAGACAGTAAGTAATCTCTTTTTGTATATTTATTTTATTTTTAGATGTTTTATGTTATTATATTAATTTCCGTCTTCATTAACTGTTTGTGACTTTGTTTTTATTTAAATTGCGTGTGTGTTTTGTGTGTTTTTTTTTTTTTCACTGTGATTGTGACCAGACATTGGGCCGTTGTTGGGTGGGCAGATACACAAGCAACTGGACAGAGATGCGATGCCGGCTTTAGACAACGTACTGCGCATGGCAGCAGGTAAAGTCAAAACACACACATACTGTATACACATGGGTACACACCTATGCACATACAAACACAAGCAGATTTATATGACACTTTAACCCTTTAAAGTCCTGTCGTGGGTCCTTTCGTATTATTTTTGCTGTAGTTACTGAAAAATTATTAGTATTAACTGGAAAAATATGGCGTTTAATGTGTTAAGGACTTTCAATTCAATTCGTTTATTTATATAGTGCCTTTAACTTTTTAAGGAACACCTGTACACCAGCTAATTCATACAATTAACCAATCAGCCAATCATGTAGCAGCAGTGCATTGCATAAAATCATGCAGATACAGGTCAAGAGCTTCAGGTAATGTTCACATCAGACATCAGAATGGGGGGAAAATGTGATCTCAGGGACTTTGAATGTGGTGTGGTAGTTAGCGCCAGACAGGTTGGTTTGAGTATTTCAGAAACTGCTGATCTCTTGGGATTTTCACTCATTCACAGAGTTTACACAGAGTAATGCGAAAAACATCCAATGAGCAACAGTCACATGGTGGAGATGAATGGCCATTCATTAGAAGAATGGTTTGAGTTGGCAGGGATGCTATGATAACTTAAATAACCACTCTTTACAAATGTGATGAGCAGAAAAGCATCTCAGGACGCACAACACACCAAACCTTGAGCTGGAAAAAAAAAACCACATCAGGTTCCACTCCTGTGATCCAAGTAAAGGAATCTAACACAGTTATAGAAGGGATTTATTTATAATTGCACTATCCATTAGCGCCCAGATGAGGATGGGTTCCCTTTTGAGTCAGGTTCCTCTCAAGGTTTCTTCCTCAGGGAGTTTTTCCACCTTGCCACCGTCGCCTCTGGCTTGCTCATTAGGGATACCTTCACATATTTACAATTTATTTTGGTTTAATTTAATTTGAGTCTATTGATTTCTGTAAAGCTGCTTTGTGACAATGTCCACTGTTAAAAGCACTATACAAATAAAACTGAATTGAATTGAACTGAATCTGAGACTACAGTGGGCGCAGACTCACCCAGAATGGACAGATGAAGATCGGAAAAAGACCAGGTGATGTCTTCCCACTGAAGCTCTTGACCTCGGCATGATTTTACACACTGCACTGATGCCACATGAGTAGCTGATTGGATAATTGCATGAATGAGTGTATAGGCATGAATGTATAATTCACATGACACTGTTTACGTACACATCACCATTCAAGAAGAGAGCTTACTAACATATTACTAACATATGAACATAGCATTGACTGCTTGACTGCTCTCTCTCTCTCTCTCTCTCTCTCTCTCTCTGTCTCTCTCTGTCTCTCTCGCTCTGATTTTATTATAAAGTCAAAGTGGAAAGTGCTATTAAAGGTAACCGATCAAACCCGACTTTCCTGTGCCATGAACTTAGAAAAATGTGATGTGGGTTTTGGTCTACTGTAGTTTGTGTTGTTGTGACCCTCAGTTCTTTCTCCACTTTGCCTTCCTGTATTTGAACATACAAACTTAAATTGAATTTATTGCCATTACCGTGAAACTTGTTGATTATACGACAGAGCAAATCACAAATGAACCAGAATCTGATCCAAACCTGTATCTAAGCAGTTAAATGGGTTAAATGCTTTGCTTGATAGCCTGATAGTGGATTCCTGGCAGTTCTGGGATTTAAACTGACAGGCCAGTGGACACTAGGGGCAGTCGTGGCCTAACGGTCCGAGAGTCGGACTTGTAACCCAAAGGTCATGGGTTCGAGTCTCGGGTCCGGCAGGGATTGTAGGTGGGGGAGTGAATGACCAGCGCTCTCTGCNCCCAACTGCTCCCCGGGCGCCGCAGCTAAAATGGCTGCCCACTGCTCCGGGTGTGTGTGTGTTCACGGGTGTGTGTGCACTTGGATGGTTTAAATGCAGAGCACAAATTCCGAGTATGGGTCACCACACTTCACTAGAGCAGAACGTTTCCATGTGATTTACTATCCCTGCATTACTACACTTAAAAGTATGGACCATTCCACACTTTTGCTGTAGGTAATGTACAGAAGGTATCCAAAACGATTAAATTATGATGACTAACTAAGCTGCAGGATGTGCCAGAAAAACCTGTTTCTATGTTTCTACATTTCTACATGATTATACTGAATCAGAATAAATATCACTTTGGTCTCTTTCAGGAATCTTTGTTGTTTGATGGTCCAAAAAAAAATCTGTGTCTGGATGAATGTGTTATTAGTTCATTGTATGAATCTGTGCGAGTCATCTCTAATCTGTGTGTGTACGTACGGTTGTATCCTCATTTTGCACGTGTACATGTTGTAGATGTTGGATCATCCATGTTTATGTGTTTATGTGCATGTGCCTGTACGGTTATGTGTGTGTGTGTTTGTGTGTGTGTTATTGTGTCTGGAATTTAAAAGTACTTAAGTAAGGGCATTTTGTTACTGCACTTAACCCTCTACTGCATGAATTATTTATTTATTTTTTATGGATTTTTATTACTTGAGTTAGTTCAAGAAATAAAAATATATTTCAAAATTAAAAAAAAAAAATAGGGGGTTAGTTTGTAAATTGTTGCCATATGGCAACAATGTGCAGTAAAGGGTTAAGTATTATTTTCAGATTTTACTTTAACTGAATAGAATTCAAAAAGTACATTTTGTCCTTACAAATCACCAGGATCATGACTCATGATCATAGCATTTTTTGCCTTTCATCTGCCTACCAGTTCTGTCGAGTGCATTTCACCTTATTATTATTTATTAATTATATGTGTCACAGTCTGGGAAAACAGTTGGATGTCGCTGTGGTCGAATTGTAGCAAATCGTGGGAAAGAAAATAGACCAGAAAATGGGTTTTGGCTAAAATTAGGCCAATATTTTCTGCCTGTAACATACTTTGATATACTTTTGACATACTTTGAATTTTACTTTAGGCAACCATAAATATATTTCAGAACATTTTGCTCACCTTTTAATCTTGTCCTGGGTATTTTCCTGAAACGCTCATGTTGAGTAAGGAGCCAGGTTAACAAACGCAACGGTAAAAACAGTCAGTCTGATTTCTTCACACAATGAATGTCAGGCTTTGATTAGGTTGTTAGTTAGCTACATGCCATTAGTGAAATAAACATAAATCTAATGATTCAGTTGTCAAAATGTCTGTGATGCTCCTGCCCCAAATGCAATTTTCTCCCTTTTCGCTTTTGGGGTAACTAGACTTTAAAATGTTCTTACTTCATTGTAATTGAAATACATGAAAAACAGAAGCATATTTCAGTTCAGAAAAAGTTTGGACTATTCCAGAAATAGAAAAAGTAAAATAGAAAATGTTGAAATATGAATGTGTGTCAGGTTTTCTAGAAAATATCCAATCCAATTCACACCAATGTGTGCCATAATAAATGCCATAAACGTTGACCTTTGCGTAACGAATGTCTAGTAGTGTCACTTAATCTTCAGAATGTAAAGTTACTTTATAAAGTTACTTTTTATATGAATTGTTGTGTTTTGCTAATTGTTAAAAATTTGCAAACCAGTTGTTTAAAATTTTAATTTACTTTTTATTCTAAATATGTAACATCCACTCAAGTATATTTTTTGACTCCTAGCTTTAACTAACATTATTAAATTAGTTATATGGATGGATTCACTTCACGATCCTTTCTCTGTACCTGTATCTGTGTGCGTTAAGCAATGCGGGACACCAAGGAGGCTTTAGAGAATGTGAGCGCATCCTTAGAGACATTACAAGAAGCTACTACCAAGCTGCGGAGGTCTTTACAGTCGGAGCGCAGTTCGCTCTCAAACACGCTCCACGATCCAGCCTGCAGCAGTGGAAACGCCACACACACGTGCAACAACATCCGGGCCGCACTCGACCGGCTCGCTGTCAGCGCCAACTTTAATGGGGTAAAACACACACACATACACACACACACACACACACAGTACACATCTTGTATGTTTTATCGTCCACACTATTTTGTCCCACTCTATGAGGAAAATCGGGCTGAAATAACAAGATAAGATAAAAGCAGACAACTTCCTTTTTAATAATTTTTACTTAAACAATAACTGTATGACTTAAGTACATGCTATATACCAGTATGGGTGTTGATGGATCCCTACTGACTACGACTGACCTTGAATATTATGTGCCATTTTATTTATACAGTGCTCCCTATTATATCAGACCCATCCATTCATAACCTTTTAATTTTTCTTTTTAGATCGCTTTGTTTTTAGAAGTGAAGAAGTGAAGTGACTTTGTGGCCAAGTGTGGTGACCCATACACAGAATTTGTGCTCTGCATTTAACCCATCCAAGTGC
>CM074972.1:9764317-9785121 GCA_037577455.1 Pangasius macronema
TCGGACATCTAGGGGAAGTTCATTCCACCACCTTGGTGCCAGAACAGAGAAGAGTCTCGATGCATGCCTTCCTTATAACCTTAAAGATGGTGGGACCAGTCGAGCAGTGCTAGAGGATCGGAGGGAGCATGGTACCGTGCGAGGTGTGATAAGTGGGTGCTGGTCCATCTTTGGCTTTGTAGGCAAGCATCAGTGTTTTAAATCTAATGCGGGCGGCTACAGGAAGTGAAAATCTAGATCCAGCTGAGTCAAGTAGATAGTACACAAAGTCAGAAACCTACCTTACCAGTAGAGAATGAATTCAAGATAGAACAACTTAAAGCACAAGACAAAACAAACAAGACAAAACAGCATCAATGACAGCCACAATATTTTTGCAAGACCTTGCAATGAATGATTGATCTTGGCATGTTTGTATAACGCAGAGCTAGGAATTGAAACTTTTGTATGAGGTCATGTTAGACCTCAACCTCAGCTGTTGCGGAGACATCGGCCTTCCCTCCGAAGTTCAGTCACTTCTCTGACAGGGCCTGTCTTCAGTCTGGAAGCAGGTCAGTCCAGATGTTGAGGACTAAAATCTGTAATGAGAGATCTCTCTAGAATCACATCCGCACTGACTCAGGAAGTAAAATGCACTCGGCTGTCAGATGCAATGTGCCGTGGGATCCGGTAATATCCAGAGAGCTCCTGGAACATAATGTCCCTCTGTGTTCCTGGGTGAGCTGAGCTTAATGAAGTGTGAATCCAGTTCATGGGTTGCTTTCCTTTGGACTGAGGCATGTAGGTTTTCTCCAGATTACACTCTGGAGGTGTGGGTTTCTCTCTTTTGAGCCCTGATTTCTCATTAGCAGAAGCCACAATGCGAATGTTTGGAAAGATGTTCTGTTTCTTTAGTATATTTTGGAGAGAGTATCTGTCTTTGTGCTCTTGAATCCAGGTTCACATGGAGAGTAAAGGATGTTCTGCTCCTTGCAGCCAACGCCTCCATTCTTCCAAGGCTTCTTTTATTGCCAGGAGCTCTCTGTTCCCCACTGTGGAATTAAATTAAACGGCGTATGGGTACATTTTCGACAGGACTGCTACAATCTCACTCTCTGAGACATCCCTCTCTCTATAATCTCTATGATTGATAATGTTAGGCCAGAATGTCAAAAAATGGGGCACAGGGGAATCATTCCTTAAGAAGCTGAGATGCTGAGTCATCCCATTTTAGGCCACCGATCTGAAGTACTAAATGAAACTCAGGTAGAAAGTCATAAAGACCTGATACTGTGATGAATGCCGTCTTCTGCTTGTTCATTATTAAAATAGCCTAGTTGTGAATGTGTGGGAAACCGGAGACTTCTTTTAACACAACAAAGTGCTTTTGCCAATGAACACAATGGATTTACTGGCAAGTATCACTTTATTTCTTGTAAATGTATTGATAACTCTGACACCCTGACCTCCCACAATGATTCATGTTTAGTTCTTTTTTTTTTTTTTAACTCTCGCTGTGTGTGTGTGTTTGGTTTGGCAGGTCAATAAAGGAGTAACTGTTGTAGAACTTCTCTCCTTTGCCAATGAATTGGAGGCTGAGGCAGACCATCTGGTGAGCAAAACAACATTACCAAAAAGCACCTTCTCTGTAAAGTGGAAACATTCCTAAAGTCTAAAAATCTGCATATGTTGAACCTGTCCATCAATGAAATAGGTCCACTATAGGACCACCATTAAGCTGATGTGGCCACTGGCCACTTTACCTCACTGCTGTATATTTCAGTTGTACAGTTAGAGACCACAACTTAGCGTTTACCACGTTTGTGTTGTGTTCTGGCTCTTCATCAGTGTCGGTTCAGATCTTTTTGGTTGGTGGTCTGTTTCTCAACCCAGCAATGACAGTGAGGTGTTTAAAAATTCCAGTTGTTGGTATACTTGATCTACAAATGCACAGCTATAGCAGTTAGACCGCGCTGCTCAGAATGATCCACAACCCAAATAATATCCAGTCAGAGGTGGTCCCATGGTGCTCTTTTTTCACAAGATAGTGAAGGACTGACAAGCGACATATAGCCAGTGAGTGCATATTATGTGAATATTTACAGTTAATTACTCTTAATTAATGCTTTCATCTTTCATAACTCAAATCCATATTTGAGTTATACTGTTAAAATCTATAAATCAGTGCAACTATCCAAAGTAACAGTCCAAAGCCATATTCAAAAATAATCATAAGGCTAAAAGAAGTAGCTCCCACATGGCCAATTTAGGGGAAACTCTTAAAAAATGGGCATTTGAGCCTATTTGAGAAACACCCCATAATCCTAGAATCCATTTTAATTAACAGTCTATATTTTCTGGTGTTCATCCATGATTATTTTCTCGCAGTTAGAAATGTAAGAATGTAGCAGATACAATACAGATAATGTAGCCAACATTAGAAAATTTTTTTTTAACAATTGTACACATTTGCTTGGAGTAGTAGTATACAAACTGCTGTGCTACACTACACATAGGCTTCACTAGCGCAAAGCAGAATGGATTGTAATAAGACGTCTTTTAGTGCACATGTGTATTTGTGTTACACAATTTAATTTAGAATTTAGTATTTATTTGCTTTGTATGTGATTACATTAAACATATCTTACTTAACAGAAAGAGACTACAGTATTATGACAAGTTATCATTTAGCATTTAACCTCCGGAAAATTTTTGGACGTATGGTGGTCTCCATGTGAGCCAGACAAAAGCCTCATTCATAAGGGTGACCCACACACACACACACACACACACACACACACACACACACACACACACATAGACACGTCAGGAAACAGAGGTGTAATGTGAAGGGAGCTGAGTGGGGGATTTTTAAAAGAGATTTCAAACCTAAATTACTGTATGTCCATAATGATAGGAATATCACATGTGGAAAGGTTCTTTTAATGAAAAAATTATTTAAAAAAATCCTACGATGTGCGTGTGTTCTTTATGTTACCTATGTCGTCAGTTCTTACACACCCTACGTTCATGCCTCTCATGTGCGTGTTAATCGTGCAAATGTGAAATCTACCATGACTTCTTCTTTCTTACACCGTTTCAGCCGCGTGGTGCTCTCGGAAATGCACTAAAGGGCCATGCAAGCAGCATCAGACAGATCCATAAAGAGCAAGTAGTGCCCATGGAGCAAGCCATGGTAATCCCTCACACACTTTGTCCACAAAACACAATAACACACAATCATTCATTTTGAATAACTGACCTATTCTATTTTTTTTTTTAATTCTGCTCCACTCCTTTTTATATGCAACTAAAGAAATTTGTCAGAGCCAGGGTAAGCTAGGTGTTCAGGAAATGTGATTGATCTAATATGTGATGTCGTGCATATTGGTTTTGTGTTTGGTTTGATGTGTGGCTCTCATGAGGGAACCAAATTCCTCTTTACACAGTTGTTGTGATTAGCACAGAATGTGCTGTATGTGTATAATTTAAAGGGCAATAACCCTCATGTTCTGTTCACTACTTAGTGACCCAGGCTATCTCTTTTCATGTACTGCAGCATGGCTTTAATCTTTGTTTTATAACAGAAACATAATCCAGAATTAAAGTCAATAGCATAAACAAGGCCAAAGGGTAATCCAAAGAGTAAAAAAATGAACAAAGCAAGGGTCTAATGAACACTAAAGCAGTACAAAGGATCAAAAGCTCACAATTTTCAAACACTAAGCACATGAGTTACTTAAATATTCAAGAACTAGGAAGTACCTTGAAGTGATACCTGAGTTTGCATTAGTACTACAGTGACCATGACCTCTGCTGGTGAAGAGAGGAAGTGTACTGTTATGAAGTGAAGTGAAGTGAAGTGACTTTGTGGCCAAGTATGGTGACCCATACTCGGAATTTGTGCTCTGCATTTAANGAGAGCGCTGGTCATTCACTCCCCCACCTACAATCCCTGCCGGACCTGAGACTCGAACCCACGACCTTCGGGTTCACTTTCAGGTTACAAGGCCGACTCTCGGACCATTAGGCCACGACTGCCCCGTTATGCAGACACTGGGATATCAACTACAGGTGTTAATACTCAGGCAAGATGGAGCACTGGGGGTGCCGCCAAAGCGGGGTGTAAAGGCCAAATGGTGATGGGCGATCAGGGTAGCATTGATGGACCCATTGATGCCTAAAGGATTGGGTCCAGAACATCCTTGGCAGGGATCCATGAGCACTCCTCCAGACCATAGCTTTCTGAGTCCACCAGATACTAGAGAAATCCCCCTCTTATGTGGGAGTTCAGAAGAGCTCTCACAACATAAGTGGGAGAGCCAATGACCATGCTGCTGGTAGAGCAGCTGGTGGAGTGTTAGAGGGGACAGCATTTTGGGGGCATGGGTCCTGGAACTACAGTCTTGAGGAGAATGACATGAAAAGATGGTGCCATTTGGAAATATGATGGTAACTAGAGCTTATACTTCACTCTGTTGATGGTACAGAGGATCTTAATGGGTCCAATGTAGCAGGAAGGCAGCTTCATACAATCAAGCTCAAGTTGCACTTCTCTGGTTGACAGACACACTGTTACTACCAACCTGTATTCAGGTACCTTCCTGTGGTGGCGATCAGCCTGGGTCTTCTGTCTTCTGAATAGATTCTCATACCTCCCCACTGCACTGGAACTAGTAATTGACTGCTGGAACTTTGTCATGGGCCAGCTTCCACAGAAACAGGGGTGGTTGTTAACCCAGGTAGCACTGGAAAGGCTTGTGGTCTGACCATGAGTGAATGAGAGATTTGGGTGATTAGCTATCTGCTCGTGATTAGATGAATGTGGAGAAGGTTGTTTGGTCTGTTTGAGAGGGTAATCAGCTAGTTCAGGGATAGGGAGCTGTCTCTGAATATCCCATAAAATGTGCGGATTGTGGATGATCGAACATGGAATAAAGTGGTGAACTGTTCATATTACCATGTTTCCTCTCCCCAAAATGCTGTACTCTCATGCCCACACTTATGCTCTTCCAGTTAGGAGAGAGCTAATAAAGGCCACCTTTGAAGCTTCTGTAGATAAACAGTGAACATTGCAGGAGAAATCCTCAAAATGTTTTGGCTTCTCATTCAAACTTCTCTGGTTTGAAATGTTGTTGTGGGAAACAACAGGGAGTTGACTCATATTGCTGGTATTCTCAGGTGGGTTTGTAGGTTGAGCAGTCAGCTAAACAGAACAAGATGAGACAAGATGAAGAACAAGGAGAAGGTTAAAGAGCAAACTCCAGAAGTAAGTGAACAAACAGCAGTTGTTAGTACTCAGGCGAGACAGAGTACTGGGTGCTGAGGGTGGGACGATGTAAAACCAGACTGACAGAGAGTTTTTACAGAGCCCTGCTTGTTGGAAAATCAGTTTCAGCATTATTTCACTTTTAGAGAAGTGTAAAATAGGTCTTTTCGATCTGAACAGAACATAAGGGTTGACGTGTGCCTTGAGTTTTATCTGTGTGCGTGTGTGTTGTCTAATCAAGCAATGCTTCTCTTCCAGAGCTCGTTAAGTCAAAGTATCAGGTTACTACAGACCACAGTTGAAGAACTTCCTGTAAGTCCACAGCTCAAAGGTTATATTTTTGAGGTTTGCCTGTTTTTTTTTTTTTTTGCACCCACATACACTGTTCAATTATTAATTACCTCTCTTTCAGACTAAAGTGACTAATGTGCTGAGTGCCATTGATGCAGCTGAGTATCTCATTACCAACAATGCCTCACATGTGGTCAAAAAGGTACCAGTGCTACAGCGATGACTTTATTCATTCCTACACAATACATAAAGATACAAGCAGGGATCTTAAAGACTCTAATGTCTAACAGTCAGAACATAATAATTCTGAGGTTTTGCTATTATGAATATTATGAATATTCATATTGCCTATTTATATTAAATGATATAATTAATGATATTCTATTTCTCATCACTATAACAGGAGACAGATAAATACACAAAGAATCTGATGGGATACCTCAAACAATACGTTAACTGGGTTCAGCTTTCGGTGAGTGTGTGTGTACCTGGTTGTTCATGTACTCTATAATATAGAATTTGTGTAAAACTGACTGCTGATGCTGTCATGTGTGTTTTCCTGTAGTTAATGATGGAGGTAGCTCAATGCAAACCCATCAGTAACATCATTGACTCGTTGGAGATTGTTGGCTGCAGTTTCATAGTGGACTCAGTGGTAAGACATGCTACAACGCTTCCCCTGTGCAATATAGTGTACATGCTTGGATGCATTTAACGGACATGCTAATGAGGGTACAACACACCCAGCACACACCACAGAACAAGATTCTTACTGTTCACGCTCGAAGGCCCTGAGTGCTGCATACGGAAGAGGGGTGTTTTTGGAGAGTTTGTGCGTATGTGTGCGTGCCTGTGTGTGTATTTGTGTGAGAGAGACAGGAAAAGACTGAAGGAGAGAGCAACTCATAGATGAAGAGAACTCTATACTATACGAAATATTCGGGCTGTTTCCAAAAAATGGAATAACAGATATGTGTAAATGATTAGTTATCTGCAAATACAAATCTAAACACAAATGTAGTCATATTCATAGACTAATAATTCATACATCACTGAACAAAAAAACAAAACAAGCAACAGGTATGACTGCAGAGCCATATTGCTGGAGCAGAAGCGGGCAGCAGACATGAGCCAAAAGAAGTCATATTCGAAGCTTAAGGTCCATCTTGGTGGAGAGTGCTGATAGCCCACCACCTGAGTGGTCAGACTGTAATGCAGGAGTACAACTCAGCAACAGTCGCGAATGCTCTGAAGGGTGGTATTAAGCCTGCTTTAGTGAACGTGAAGCTGCATCTTCCACTTGACACAGCTAATTGAGTGCCTAACCTGACTCGTGGTATAATCACCCAGATAAGTGACTGGGCTACCTCTCAATTCTTCTGCTTGTTAAAGAGCACTAAAGAGCTCTTACATGCACCAAGAAGCTGTGACATGAGAAACGAGTACATATACTTGCCGTGATGGCAGATGCAGAAGCACTAAGGTTTAGATTAATACCTCCAGTACAGGCACAAAGTAAAGAACTCCTACAGGCAACACTAACCAAGCAATGGACACATGGCAGCGATGTGTGGTAGTACATTACTGGATCACTGGAAGGCAAGTCGGAAGTCAGCCTGGTACTACTGCCAGGTAGAACTAGCCACTACTACCTGGCATGTTTCTGGCACACAGACCTTATTCACTCACTCAAAAGACGGTGAGTCATTGTTAACAAAATATATCTAACAATCAGACTATTCCTGCAAAACTAGGTTTCAAATGGATTGAGCTATGCAGGATATAGCATGGATCATGGCAGTGCCAACAGAAAAGCCTTGAACAAAAAAAAAGTGCACGACGATGGTTAATCAAAAAAAGCACAGATGTATCGTATTTGAAAATACGTAGTTGCTTAATTCATTGTCGACCACCATCAAACACGAGGGTCTGCCAACAAAGAGGTGAGATCTACAGCAACTGGGTAAACAGAAAGAAGTCCAGAAGTACAGAAGTACAGTTAAACTACAGGCAATAAAGGTTATTGCCTACATGGACCAGAGCCCCTGGCCAGGATTTTTTTCAAGATAATTTGCAGTCCATAAAAGGTGAAATCTCTAAAGACATGTTAGCCCATTGGGTAAAGAAAGTGATTGCGTAAAACACACTTGAACACAAGACAAATGGGCAACTTCATTCATCAAATGCCCACGGTATGGCTGCCTCCTGGGTCACACTAAGACGACTGTTAGTTGTGGGCATTTCTGATACGGTGAATTAGAACTCACCTTCTACCTTTGCCAGATTTTTACAGACTGAATTTTGCTTCATCACAACTTTGCGGTGGGTTTGAGTGATCTTCAGTACATTATAGCATTAGCACTGAGTGATTCTTATCCTCAAAATAGTACATCAGAACGTGGAGTAAGTCTCACAGTCAGTAGATTTTCATCCTCAGAAACCACCCTGGCAGTTTGGAACAAAACGAAGTAGAACCATAGTAGAACCAGCTTTTATAGACTATACATATATATACCTTTTATATACACATGAGGTCACGGTCACAAATTGACGACCTAGCTATTGGTACTAGGCAGGGAAGTGAGCAAACAGGAATACTCTGTTCTGAAGGAAACTCCTTTTTACTATATTATTGCATTTGTGGACGGCATTAAATGACACAACTAAGGATGCTCTGATCTGATGTCAGGATAAATACTGTATTGAATATGAATGTGTGCAGTGTTTAATGTGCAATGTTTGTGGTGTGAAATGTGTGTGTGTGTGTGTGTGTGTGTGTGTGTGTGTGTGTGTGTGTGTGTGTGCATTGTAGAACACATTCTGGTTCGGTCTGGGTGGCTGCTGTTTGTTCCTTATCCCCAGTATCATCATGTCTGTCAAACTTGCCAAATTCTACCGCAGAATGGACACAGAGGATGTATTTGAAGAGTAAGTGCACACACACACACACACACAAACACACACACACACACACACACACACAGTCACAGCTATTCACATTTGAATTTGTAGATGCAAAGTCAAAGTGCAATGAAACATTTAGCCGTTCCCAAACACCCAACAAACTGGCGTATGTAACGTTTTTCAAATGCAAACACATTTTTGATTTTGATTGAAACATCGTTTATTAATTTATTACTTTAGGTTTGCCATATCCTTTTCCATGGTCAAAAAAAATGCCTAATAAATCCTTTCTCCTTCTTTGTCCTCCTTTTTCTGTTCTTTTTCCTATGTTGATTACTTCCAGTTTTCCAGTACCTTGGCACTTCAGCTTTTGACTCTTTTATATTACTGTCTGTTACCATTTCATCGGTTTCTTTTAAAAACACTGCATTCATTCCAGTACCTTTTCAACAATCCATCCCTTTCATTTTCCCAGTGTTTTTACTTCTTTTCCATCTTTTCCTCTCAGCATTTTCTTACATGTTCTCCTTACTTCTAAACTGGGGGGTAGCAGGTAACATTGCTGCCTCGCAGCTCCACTGGTTTGATACTGAGATCAGATTATCGTTTGTGTGGAGTTTTGCATGTTCTTTCTGTGTGGGTTTCTACCGGGTTCTCCGGTTTCCTCCCACCTCCCAGAAACATGCCATTATGTGGACTGGCTACACTAACATAGGCGTGATTGTGTGTGCATGGGGCCCTGTGAGAGAATGGCATCCCATTCAAGTTGTATTCCCACCTTGTGCCTAGTGCACTCCATATCCACCATGATCCTGATCAGGATAAAGTGCTTATTGAATGAATGAGTGAATTACTTAGTTAATTACATTTTTTTAAATCTCTGGATATTAATCTCTGGAAAAGGTGCTGCACCCATAATTTAAAATAGTTCCAGATTTTTCACATTTCATCATATTACTTTCCATTTTATGTACCTTTCATTTTTTTCTTTTTACTTCTATACTCACCATTTTATTTCAGTAAGGACGCCAATATCATTGGTTATCTTATTGATCACATATGTGGCATAAATTACCCCATGATGGTCAGGTACAGTAAATCCGTACTTTCGGTCTGCATGCCATTAGGAAGTCTTCAAATAACAATGAGAGGAAGTGAATGATTCTGTAGTCTGCTAGTGAATGACAAATTAATGTTATAGTATACGGTATCAGTCAAAGGTTTGGGCAGAGCTTCTTATTCCACGATTAGAATAATAGTGAAGACATGGAACATATGAGATAACACTATATGGAACTGAGCAAAAAGGTCATAAATCAGTCTTATACTTTACATTCTTCAAAGTAATCTTAATAACAATAAACGGCATTATAATATGGCCACTAATATGCCAAAATTCAGACTTGTATGATATCCTGATGGGAAAAAAAGCTTAGTGTTTGCCAATTTACAATATATAATCAATATTAAACACTATAAAATCAAATTGTTTACTATAGGAAGTTTTCATGAAGTGGTTTTCAGCTGATATGGGGTTTGGCAGAGGATCTTGGGTAGCGTAGTTTTGTTTCATTTGTTTCCAGAGCAGGTTGGTGATGTGACCGTATTTGAAAATGCTTTTCTGACAAGATTCCAACATATTCTTAAGCACTTATCTTTTTTATTTGTCTTGGAAATAACTTTAAACAGAGTCACTAATGTCACTACTTACATTGCCTTCAATCACTTCAATCAATCAATCAATCAATCAATCAATCAATCAAATGTCTTTGAAGTCAGGTGCAAACTCTTGACTGATACTACAAGTTGTTAAGTTTATTACATTTTATTAACATATCATCTAATGAAAAGCAATTGCTTTTTGCATGTGCTACAATTATCTCATCTTTATTCCTCACTTACAGTCACTGATTGATCTCATATAACTCATAAAATAAGGAATAACCATATTTCATGCAAATTAAATTACCCGCATGTTTCATAAATGGAGTATTACTTTACTCAAATCCTCTCATGGCTGAAAGGACTATGAAGAGTTCTCAAGATGTAGGGCAACCAGTTATTGAGTACTCAGTATGTAAACACCTAATCAATTACTGGATGCAATTTGCAAACAACTTTCAGATGCATTTGAATTTTTGACTATAAATGTCATTGGATTTGCTTGTTCATTGTGCTGACACATAGCTAGCTTGTATACTAAAAAAAGAAGTCAGACATTAGCTAACAGTACCAACTGTTGCTGGCAGCATTGGGGTTATACAGGTCAGCTCACTACATGGATAGCTTCTTCTAATAGCCTCTAACAGTAAGCAACTTTTCTCAGAGGGCAGTAACATTATACACATCTATGTGTTTCAGTAAACACTGGTGGAAGCTAAAAGCTCAGAATTTCAGGAAAACAGAGATAGAAGAGACTTCGCACAAATGATGAGACTACACTGTAAGAGCACTCTAATGACTTGTTAAAATGGATTCTGTGTGTGTTGGTGTTTGGAAGTCTTACAAGGGCTACATTAAGAGTAATTCTAAAACTCCAGTAGGCTTCCTGTATGCTCTGTCTTAGCTAACGCTTCTTAATATCCTTTCTTTTGGCTCTATTTCGCCTAACACATTCATAGAAATAGCACAGTTCAACACAAATAAATACAACAGCTTTGAGCTCATTGAGTGAGCTCTGAACATTGACAGCTCCTCAACCTCTCTGATTAAGACCAAGATTATACCAAGGTAGTGACTGAGGGTTCATTTACTAGTTGAGGCAAAGAGAATAAAGCAAGGCAAATTGACACAAAGCAAGGTAAATTGAGATTAATGCAAAACAAAACTAAAAGACTATTAAGAACTAAACTATAAAACACAAAGAACTAAAGTAAACTACACTTAAAATACAAGGGAGATAAATTAAGGAACTAGAGGCCATAACAGGGCAAGATAAAGAGAGTAGATGAAAGAAGTCTGAACTGAACATAATCAGGCCTTGTCATAAACAGACCCATAAGGCTAGGTACAATTCCTAATACATTGACTCCTAGCCATTGACTTGGCTAAGCATAGATGCAACTAGGCATAAAAATATCTAGACAGTGGTAGAATGCAAGTAATGGTGCAAACTTGTGCACAGGGAACGAGGTGCAAGACTTTGTGATTAGTCTGTTTATACGATGCAGAGGGTGTAAGCAATCAGGGGAAGCAAAGCATAGCATGCACAGAGCATCCCCACCTTTTAATTAGGCAACGAGCAACATGGTCTTGGTTGATCAGGCTGACATGGATGACTTGATTAGGCTGACTTGATGTGGTGGGCAGCTGCATGTGCATAGGGAAGGATAATGTTGCTTGCTCTTTTTGTCTCCCGGTGACTCTTGCAGGTGGACATGATCTGAGGTCCAGGTTAGAACTGCTTGACACTGATACTTCTTCTGAGCCAGGTATCCAATAGAACAAAGGTAGCTGATGACCAAGGTTACATTGGATGTACCTTATTCTAGTGAATGAGTGAACTAGGGAACTCTGGGAATATTTAGCCTGGGAGAAACTTAAAACCAGTCCCCCTGCTGGGTTAAATGCATACATTGGTCAGAGACAGTGGCCTCAGGTAGCTCCTTCCAGTGGAAGACATGGACAAACATGAAGAAAACACCAGAATATTATTGATATATTCCAATAAAAACTGACCAAAGACTGGACTGTAGATTGGGGCATTGGCTAAGCCATATGGCATAACCATATATTCATAGTACCCCATCATTGTAGAAAAGGTAGTCTTCCATTCTTCTCCTTCCCAAATACAAATATGGCTGCTTGTTCTCGTCAGGTCAACTAGTAATGTGTAATATCCTTGGCACACAATACAGGGCTTGGCTCCTCTAACTTTGCTCTTCACAACGAAGAATCCTGCAGATACAGAAGAACTAAATGTCTGGATGAAGTCTTGCTTCAAGGCCTCTTTGGTGTATGCCATAGCTATCCCTTCTTTGATGGAGATAAGGTACATTTAGAACTATGGGCTATGGCATAATCCCAAGAGTGATGACATAGTCATTCTGGGTGCCCTACTTACTGAAGACCTCAGACGGGCCTGAGGACTCCTAAGGAATTTAAGAACCCTTTTTAGTGGCAGTAGGCTTGCTGATAGTAGATCCACACTGATGCTCAAGGCAGTGTTCCTTGCACTTGGTAGATCAGGCTACCTTTCCTTACTGGTCCAGAAATCCTGAGGTTATGTTGTTTTTCTTTCAGCCATAGTAATCCTAAAACAAATTTCTGTGGTTAGTCAGTGACATAGAAGGACCAGGTCTCATAATGTGCAATTGCTATTTGTAGCAGTAGGGGCTTTGTTCCTCCCCAAGCCCAGTGGATGTTTGCCCACAGCAGGTATACAAGAGGCAGCTACCAAGGTTGCATTGGTATGACTTGAACCAGATGCTGATGTGTTACATTTGGGACAATGCATGGGTGATACTGATGCTGATATGTTGCATTTGGGACTGACAATGCATGCAAGGGCTTAACCCTAGACATCTGATATATAGTAGATATATCCCCAAATCCCCACAGTAAACCTAGGCATAACCTTGACTTGCAACCCTCTGTAGGAAAGTGGGCCATGTCTAGACTCATAGCTGAAGAGTTTCTGGAAGGTCATTGATGATGATGATGATGATGATGATGATGATGATGATGATGATAGCAGGTTATCCAGCTGGATTGAGAGGGAGATGAGCTGGTTGAAGGAGACAGAGAGTCATCCTGAGAGGCAGGTTATAGAGGCATCTCTGAAAGGGTTTGTAACTCTTCTGGAAAATATAGTGAAGATTGTAACCAGGCAAACTGACTGATGGAGCTAGACACAGTTACTAGTATACTGACATTTAGAAACATGAGAATAAACACAAACCCAGTCAAGGCAGTATAGGGAAGGCAAGGTAAAACTAGGCATAACAAGAAAGGAATAGTGCAACTGCAATCACATAGTATGTGAAATACTTCATGAATAGACTCTCTGTTAGACTATATCAACAGAGCATAATTACATATGCTATTAGGATGTAGATGTCAGTAATTAGGGAAGGCAAAGCATTGGACGCATGCTTCTGTACAGATGTGTCACATTCCATCACATCGTCCTTGTAGAGCTTGCTTGTTTTGAGTTTTTTCCCCACATTTATTTTATTCTGCTACAAGAAATATTTCTGCTTGTGCCATTATTAATATGTATTGATCTCTATTCACCATCACTGAGCAACAAGTCCTCTGGCAACTCCTCTATGCTTTTCATTGCAGTTTTTAATTTACTTCTTGTCTATCTGCATGTTCAGTTATGGGCAATCATCTCTCACGTTTCAGATAAAATCTCTAAACATCTCAGGTTTCGAGAATTTCTTGCTTGTTTTAATTGACTGTACTTCACCTGCACTCACCGTCCACTTTATTAGGAACACCTGTACATCTGCATGTTCATGAAATTATCCAATTAGCCAATCATGTGACAATCATGCAGGTACAGGTCAAGAGCTTTAGTTTATATCAAAAATATTCCCTTCATATCAAACATCAGCATTGGGGGGAAAAGTGTGTGATCTCATTGACTTTGATCATGGCATTTTTGTTGGTACCAGAGGCTGGTTTAAGTATTTCAGAAACTGCTGATCTCCTGGAATCTTCCTGGATAATTACATGAATGTGTAGGGTAAAGGTGTTCCTAATAAAGTGGATAGTGAGTGTATGTTAACATTCCATTAAGACCTTTCAGTGTTTGTGAAGTATTAATCTTTCATCTGTCTAAATTTCATTAGAGTTTTACTTTTCTTTTCACTATGTGTTTGATAATGCTGATTTCTATTTATTTCTCTTAGTGGCACAGAGAACTGGAGTTAAACAGTCCATCAAAGTAAGAAAACTGTGTTTGACGACTATAGAGATTTTTTATTTATTTTTTTTTGCTCATGAATTAATATTTGCCATAATATTTTCATCAGGGAGTGACCTAGGCCTACTTTCATTCCAAAGGAAGAAGAAAGAAGATGAAATGGGGAAAGGGAAATGTGCAGAAGGTGATACTGATTGCTTCCATAAAGCCAAATTATATCACATTCTAAAGCTATGAACTGTATTAAAGCTGTCGTTATTACTGTATTACATCGTCAACTTTAAAACAAAAACATACCTAATACTTTTGACCATCTGATGCACTGCTGCTTAAATATTAACACTTATCTATGGTGTTGAAAATATCATGACCATTACTTTGTTTACTATAAGAAGCTGCAACCTTTATAGGTTGTTCCTTTCTATTTAAAACCTGAGGATTTTTAAAAACTTGTGTATTTTTTAGAAAAAGACAAAACAATTCTGTAATTTTTTGCAAAGCCTTCGTAAGGGCATAATGACTGTGATTTGTAATTTGTTAACATTGTGCTGTAAGCCTACTTATAAATGCTAAAAATGCCTTGTAAATCTCCAATAATGTATCATAATGAATTTATTGATGAGTTATAAACATGTTGTAACATAAGTGACCCTATTTTAAAGTTGAGTATATTCCAGATATGTAGTTCAATGATCAAATCATTTGATTTAATTCTAATTTCTTGCTAGAATTTTGATTGATTTTCAAATATTTGTTGTGTTTCATAGAATTAGGGAACTTTAAAGTGATTTATTGGAGTTTTATGAGGTTTTATCAGCTTTATAAGGTTTTATAATAATGAATTATTACCAAATTACAAAGAACCTTAAGCAAAGTTATAATTATTTATGAATGCAATGTTCATAGTTTTCTTTTTGTAATTCTTGTAATTTTCCAAGAATGAGTTTGAGACAACTTGGCAAGGAACTGTGAGTAAATGTTGGTCTACGAAAATCAGCTTCCTAAATTGTAATCTGATTTTGAACTATTATAAGCTCACTAGAAAAAAAAAATGGCTGGCAGCTGTGTACATTCTATATTTGACAGAAAACCAAGTTTCTTTCAGACATTACCTAGCTTTTTGAAGGCTGATTAAAGGTTATATAAATTTAAAATAAACCTTATATAAAAATGTGTTTTTAATTACATTCATCTACATCTATTTATGTTTGTTTTAATATAATGAACAGAATTACTGTCTAGTTTTACAGAAATTAACATCAGTGTTTGCATATTGAGGTTTTTCATTGTAAGTCTTTTGTAAGTCCGAAATGACCCAGATTTTACTAATTTGAAGTAAATCCTCAAAATCTTTATGTTATAAAAGTTTTACTGGTCCTAGCATACAGCTGTTATTAGACAGTTGACAACTGTGTATAATTCCTTTAATTTTTTTTTCTTGTCTTAATTTCCAGTGGCTTACTGTGTTTGCATATTCATTTCTCTTATTTTGAAAATGTGGTGGTTTCATTTGTGAAACATGAAGTATTCCATTTTAAATACAGTAGTTGTTTGCTAAATCTGAAGCTTTGAGGAAGACCTTCATTTGTATTACACACAATATGCATCACATCTAACGATGAGTGAAAGCTTTACTTACTTACGCTATACCTAAATAACTTTTATTCATTTTTTTTTTTTTAAGTTTGAATCAAATGTTGATTTAAAGACGATGCACACAATTATATTCTCCGCTAAAAAAGACAGTCGAATATATAACAGAAATTTTTTTTTTGACCATTTAATCTGAAAAAGAAGTGAATAAATGAGGTTGGAGTGGTAGTTTACATGTAAGATCTTTATGCTAGTGACTGAAATGCTGTAAGGAGTGTCAAGTTGCTGCTTTCTTTTGATTCTAAACTGATCATATTTATCCTTGGAATGGATTTTGCCAAATCAATACATGTAAAATAGGTTGATTCATGCTTGATAGATGTACTTTGGTAGGTATTCTTCTGTTTGGAAACATAGTGTGTGAATATGACTTACACTTACATTTATTCATTTGGCATATTTGAATATAGATGAATATTTTAAAAGTGAGACAGAATACAATTCAAGCAAACAGCTGAGGGTTAAAAGCTTTGCTCATGTCCCCAACAGGGCCTCTCTGGCAGTTCTGGGACTTAAACTCAACCTAAATCTCTAAGCTACATATGTTAAAACAGTCTACACAGAGTGTATGTGGAGTTTCATATGGTGTTTGTGTAAATAGGAAAATAAAAACTTACATTCACTGGAAATTCCCTGGACTATGTCTTCTGCTTTGCCAATGTGATTTAGTTTATATCATCTTATATTATATCTTCATATTAACCTTCATGTTTATGGTACATATACCCAGGACTTCTCAGCAGATAGATCCTGATGACAAATTAAAGGAAAAAAACAACATAAAGTGAGTTACGTAGGTACTGGGCCACCACAACCCATGAGAACAGTTCAATGTGCCTTGGCATAGATACATTAAGGGAGAAATTCTACAAGGCTGAGGAACTGTACTGGAGGGATGAACGCCATTTCCTTTAGTTGGTGTTTTGCCGATGGTGATGCCTTTGATCTTGGTGTTTGGTCTAATCTTGGGAAATTTAATCTTGGCGTGTCAAATTGGAAAACACCAAACCAAAAGTCTAAAATTTCCAGATTCTCACAGTCATCTCTTGAGGTGGGGCAGTGAGGTGGGAAGGTGATTCACGTTCCACTCAACTCAAAGGCTCCTTTGTGGGGAAAGTGCTAATAAACCTTGAATACAACAGCCGAGTCTCAAAAATGGTACATAGGCGAGGGCTCTGCCACCCAATGTTGTATGTCATGATAATCATTTGGCCGATTTAGCCTACATGTTGGGAAGCCTTGCACCTTATACTGTTTGTGTTTGCATTCCACCACTCCACACTGCTCCTGGTTGTCATTCTCTCTGTATCAGCTTGTAATCTGTCCTAGTTGTTATTGTTAAATACTAGTCAAATATAAAATATTAATATTCATGTCCATGTCTAGGCATAGTGCTGATCACGCTTTGTTCTACTAGTTACTTCTAGGTAACCTAGTTAGTATTGCCTGTTCTTTTGTCCTTTATATTTATTATTTCGTACAATTTTCTTTAAAACATCCACAGCACATTCCCTCTGTGGTCCTATATTAGAGTTATTGTTACATTACTGTACAGTCTGGTCATTCATATATAGCTCTTTCAAAATGCTTTACTTATGTATGTATATGAATAAATTCATGTAGCTGACACTTTTGAATGATTATTTTGCGTGTGCCCAATGTGAATGTGGATAAACATTATATATGAGCAAGGCAAGAGGAGACACTGTGTTCAACTCTATGGTTTCTGCAACACATCCTGAAAGACAAGGAGGTTTTTTCGGAGGCTAATTACCCCATGTTCAGTCCCACAAACCCCCTCTTTCTCAGCTTTCTCAGTCATTATCTTAACCCACCCCTCTTGCCCATCCCCCGTTTCTCTCTCTCTCTCTCTCTCTCTCTCTCTCTCTCATACCCGGTGTATATGCACACATATCTGGAAGCACAAATATGGAAAAGTCAGCAAAGGCAGTAAGACTGCTACTTGTGTACAGTATAAAGCACACTTTAAAACACAATTACACAATTTTAAATGAAGTGCACAAATGTTTTTGTGGATGTATGGTATTGGCAATGGTCATCTCTTCTCAAAACAATAGTCAATGGTTCACCTGTGTAATTGATTAAATAATGTGTTGTGAAAGACTATTAAGGGTTTGTGTGTGCGCAACTGCACACTGCCCCCTACAAACAAACAGTGACACATGTAACTAAAACACTTTTTCAGCAGCTCAACCTCATCTAATACACACGTCCTGCCACACACCAAACCAGACTACATTAAAAAATCAGTTCTTGCTCACAGAGGTGGGGCGGTGATCCAAACTCCACATGAATCAAAGGCCTCTTTGTAGGACAAGTGCTTATAAAGCCTGCTTACATTTCCAGTACCTTCCTCACAGTGTACGCTCTTTCCTTTCTACGCTTCTCTCGAGTACTTTATCCAGACCTCCACCCATCATGAGAGCCACGTTCCAAGTTGCTCTCCTGCTAGCGTACTGCATTTGGGCCATTATCACTCAGGCTCAGAGTAGCAATCAGGGTAACAACAGTCACGGCAATCCGGGTGAAATAACTGGCAGTGATGGAACTGGAAGGACCGAGCCAATCCGTTTCAGCAACAAAGCCAAAGACGATTGTGTAATGGTCGTATCGAGCCACCGGAACTTCACAAAGCTGCGTGTTTCCTGTAAAAGCAAGGGCAAGTCGTATTGGTGTGATTACCTGGGCAAGCCAAACCTGTGCCGGGCCTACAGCAACAACCCTCGCCACTATTTTACCCAGATCATGTGGGAGATGCGCAAATTAAAGAATTCCTGCCAGGGCCTCCGCGCATATAAAGCCCCCATGTGCCGCACGGCAACAGATGAAGCACAGATGGTATTCCACGCATCCTGGCCCAAAATACCGAAACAGCAGCAGCCTGCAAAAGAAGGCTCCAAACCGGGTAAGAATCCTGCTCTCAAACCTATTCAGCCTCAGAAACCTGCTAAAACCACCACACAGAGCCCTACAGAGACACCCAAGAATTGGGCAGACAAAGTGGCAGAGCAGCACTGTTGGCAGAGCGTGCAGGATGTCTGTTCCTTCTTCATCAGCTGGTTCCAGTGATAAGGAGCTTTCATATGCAGGTAAGAAACTTCCATTAATATAATACTTCTGATTAACAATGTATACATACATTTAAAAAAAATTTTTAAGGATTTTACCATATAAAAAATGGAATATGAGCTATAATATATGAAATATAACTTATACATATACAGATTTTATAATATTATTTTATGTAAATATTATACTTTTCCAATAACCTACTTATCAATAATATTAGATTTACTTGCAAAAGTAACAATAAAGCAGATGCTGCTAGCCTAATCTATTAGACCCAAAGTAGTATGCCAGCATTGCACAAGCCATTTAATGGGTCGATATGCAGTATTTAATGATCAGTGAATCTACATCTTTGAGTACAGTAGTATAAAAACTGTTTGAGATTAGATATGATTAGAAATAAGTCAAATAAGTTGATGTGACTGTAGTGTTTAGTCCTGTGTTTTATACATTTAACACAAAGTGCACTGCAGAAATGCAATATAAATTCTTTGGCTGTAGAAGACTAGTTGATTTTGACACCACCTCAACAACAACAATACTACTACTACTACTAATAATAATAATAATAATAATAATAATAATGTATGTAATGGTCATCCTTAAAAGGCTTCTAAGAGGCTAGAATGTGTGATAGTCATTCAATTAGATATAGAAAACACTGTAACGGAGTGTAATAGACTTATTGTACTCTTTCCCTCATGGATGTTTTTTATATTGGAAAATAAAATTGTTCTGATGTAAATTAGTAAGAAATTTACATGGACTTTCCATAGTTTTAATAATGTTGAAAATATATTACTCTGAACTGACATAACTCCAGGGTGACACAGTGGGGTGTGTTGCTACCTCACAGCCCCAGGGTTCACTCCCGAGATCGGGTTACTGGCTTTTTCGCAAACTGTGAGCTTCGAATATTCTCCATGTGTCCAGTAGGTTCTTCTATTTCCTCCCACCTCCAAATAAAATGTGCATGTACTTGGATTGGCTACTTTAGATTGCATCTAGGCATGAACGAGTGTGCAAATGTGTCTCCATGCCATCCAGGTTGTTCCCTGGATACCCTCTGGATCCACCACTGCCCTGACCAGAGCAGATCAGTTCCGAATGACAAATGAATGAAATAAATAAATTTATTTTTGGAAAAATGTTTTATGTTCAAAATAATAAAATAATTCATAAAAATTGACTGTTGCACTCTCTTTCTGCTGTGTTTGTCTAGATCCACTGCAGTTTAGGTGACTAGATGCACGCTTTAGATGCAGCGTGCAATAAAATGACAAGCAGAAGAAGATGGCCATGAAGCAAAAATTACTGTACTGCTATGATATATGAGATAAACACCTGTTTATATATCTACAGTAAATTGTAACTAAACCTCTAATCTTTTCATATTTTTTTTATATTGGAAAAGAAAAATATTTCTGATGTAAATTTGTAATAAATCTACACTGATCTTCTCAAAAGTGTGATTTTTTTTTATGTTTTAAACTTTTTAAATTTTTATAATGAAACATGTTACCAGTTATGAACTGCATTCTTCTTCTTATTATTATTATTATTATTATTATTATTACTTGGCAGTAACATTTATAAAGCCAAAGAGGCCTACGATTTTATCAAATCACATTTATTATTAAATGAAGAGGTGAAGAAGGTACAGGAGTTTAAGTACTTGGGGTCAGCAGTCCAGAGTAATGGTGAGTGTGAGAAAGAGCTAAAGAAAGAAATGGGTGGAGAAAGGTG
>CM074972.1:9786874-9799389 GCA_037577455.1 Pangasius macronema
TGTGTGTTCACTACTGTGTGTGTGTTCACTACTGTGTGTGTGCACTTGGATGTGTTAAATGCAGAGCACAAATTCTGGGTCACCATACTTGGCCACAAGTCACTTCACTTCTTAAAAGTAGATTATTTTGGACTTTTGACAAACCAAAAAAAACCAGCATCACCAACAGCTGTAAGAAATATACACAGAACGCTATGAAGAAGAGAGCCTGGAGCTGATTTCTTTGTAGCCCAGACTGTAGATTCAGAAACTAAACGTATATAGAGAAATCTACTATAATGTAAGTAATAACAGGAACTAACTTAAATTTAACTATAAATGGCTAATAATAATGGTTAACATTCCTTATTAATGATAATAGCGCCAGCTACAAGTTTAAATAATGTCTCCACCATATGTTTTTCTTATCGTATTTCTAATTTTGGGATTCTCAAACATTTTGCAGCTAGGGACCCCTACTAGACTAAAAGAATTTCCAGGGATCCCTTTATGTTTAGAGCACATATTTCGTTTTAAGAACAACAGAGCAAATGTAATTAATGTTATTTATATTGTTTTTCTTTATTGAGCTTTAGATTAACTCCTTTTCATTCCACATAACCAGTCAACTAAGATAAGTAAACAATAAGCATAATATCTTTGATACTAGTTGATAGTAATCTCCACAGCCGTCGTGTGATTTTTTAAAAAGCAATATAGTCAGGGACACTCTGCATATACGTCACGGACCCCTGGGAATCCCTGGACCCCACTTTAAGAACCATGAACCTAATGTATAATATTAAAGGTCTCTAACAGAACAGCTGACCCCAGCCTGTCCTCCAGACCTCTTTTAAATTAGCCTAGAACTTTTCCTGTCCACTTTTAAACTTCACATGAACTCTACATGCTCATCCATTTAACTGAGTTTGGATGTAAACATGTATTTTATGCATGTTTAAATAAAACAGTTTACAATGTAATGTAGAATAAGTGTATGTGGACACACTGAACCCTACAGCAATCTCCTGGGACATTTGGTCCTGGGATAAAAACTGGATGGAGAACGTGAACCTTGATGTTCATCATAGACGTGACCACTAAGAATTTCAAACGACTAAATATAATGTTCTGAACTGAGCTTCTGAAGAGAAGCTGCTCTTGTGTGAGCAATAAAAATATTACCCTTAGTTTATCTTTATGAGATGTAAGACATACCCATCAGATGATTTTATTGGGTCTTAAGCAGTAAAACCACCACAGTGTCACTTAGATCAAACATTTTTATGTACTACAGACTGACAAGACAATGAAGCTGAGAGGACAGAAAGAACGGAGGTCTAGATTTACACCCACACACATACACACACACACACACACACACACACACACACACACACACACACAGAGAGAGAGAGAGAGAGAGAGAAGTGGGAAGTAACAAAGTACAATTACTTAGTTACTGATTTTTTTTTTAGTATTTGTATTTTACTTGAAATTTTCTTTCTTGCAACACTTTGGAGATGTGACTGCGAGAATGAGACCTAATACCCATCACTGTAATCTATCTGCTGCTACAAACACACTGTGTTTTTAAGGCAGTTTGTACTGTCACAGCTAGCTGTTAGCATTCAGCTAGAATCATCAGAGTTATTATAATGCTAGCTATCATGCTAGCTGTTGTCTTAGTTAATCAGTTAGTCACTAACTAAGTGTTCTACGTCTAACCCTCACTAACTAAAATTAGATTTCAGGCAGAGGTCTTTATCTTTTGTGTCTTTTTCTTTCTTGTACTTTTACTGTTACACCCTTTAATAAAATTAAGAGATGAATATTGCAGTGTTATTTGAGAATTTGGGTACTTTTAACCACATCTGCATATTCAGGGGAAAAAATGCTCATTGAATTTACGTCATTCAAATCTTTCAGTTCCACATGATTGAACTGAGTTACATTAACACAATTTGTTTTGGTACATCTGACATGATTGGATCATGTACTTTCAAAGCCCTGAATAAAACTGAACTCTTTTCTCTTTCACCTGACTGAGGATCGAACCCTGGTCACTGGTGTTCAGCCAAATTACTGCTGTGTTATTCTACTGCACATGCTCTAATAGTGATAAGTTATTACTGTAGTTATAGTTCCCATCAGTGCCAACATCCTTCCGAGAATTCACATTCAGTGTAAGCGGTTAATACTTTGTGAATTGTTCACACTCATCTACATAATTCAATCTAAGTAATTAGAAACTTGTTTAAATTAAGTTTAAGATGAGCAACGTTTTGATGATAAACTTAATATTTAAGTGAAATGTATGTACTATTTTTTTCTTAAATCTGACCGACCATATCCATTTTGTTACAACATGTTGTTTTGTTACACCCAGTGTAGGGTGTGCACCATGTTTTACTCTCGCTCTTAAGCATTCTTCATTTGTCTATGTATAAACCTACAACAAAGTGCTTTCCTACCAGAAAGGGTTGCAAGTAGAACCTCTTAGGAACCGATTTCATATCCAATAAACCATTAGAGCCTTTGAAGAGCACTTTTTGCTAAGAGGATAAATGTAATGTTTGCAAAAAAAAAAACAAAAAAAAAAAAGCTAAGGATACAACCATACTACAATGCACATAGGCACATATGCCCCAGATGGTGTGCGTGTGAGTGTGTGTGAGTGTGTGTTTGTGTGTGTGAGTGTGTGTGTGTGTGTGTGTGTGTGTGTGGGTATACTTCATAACTGTGAAATTGTTGCACATAATATAATGGTGTGATGGTTTGCTTGCTTTGAATGGTGGGGGAGTTGAAACACACAGAGAGCTCTCTATCTCTCTATCTCTCTCTCACTCACCTGAATCAGAAGAACTGGAGAACTGAATCTCTCTCTCTCTCACTCACACACACACACACACACACACACACACACACACTCACCTGAATCAGAAGAGCTGGAAGAACTGGAGAACTGACTCATTTTCTCTTTTTTCTCCCTTTCTCACACACACACACATTATAAATCGTACAGTGCAAACTGGGACACTTTAATACACGTCTACAATACGTCAGTCATTTGTAAATGCTGTTACTGACCTTTTCCATGGACATCTGATTATTTATTAAATCCCTGATAAAGCTTAAGGTCTGTGGAATTAAATATAACTTAATTAAATCCCTGATAAAGCGTAATGTCTATGGAATTAATTACAAAAGTAACTTTGCAAGAAATGAACAAAAATACACAATATGAAAAAAGACAAACAATCCAAAATTGAACAGAATGAGATTTGGATTGACAGCTCGAGCGTAGCGCCGAGGACGACGACGCCAACGCCTCTCCATGCCGCTCCTGAGACCTCACCTCGAAAAACTCTGGCAGCACGTTCATAAACCGCGATTAGCGAAAAGGAAGCTTAGAAAACTGCTAACAGAGTTAGCAGTTTATTTGAAGACCATGTTAAATGTTTGCCACTGAGCTCATTGTTTTCAGCTTCAGACTGTTTTCCTTCTTTGTATATTTGTGTTCGTTTCCTGCAAAGTTACATTCAATACTTATGGCACAAATTTAATTCCATAAATAACAAGCTTAGCTTTCGTTCACATGTATGGAGGCAATATGAAAACTCCCTAAAAGATGCTGGTGATGATAATATTAAGTGTTTTCTGTCTTTTTTTTTTTAAATAACGTCTTTGAGGGAAAAGTTTTGACTGAAAGTAGCCTGAATGCTAAAGGATCTTGGGATCGCTTTACCCCGCTGTGACGTCACGGACGGGCGCGCGGGACGTGGGTGTGTCACTGAGAGTATATAACCTGTCGCGCGCGCGCTAACGGCTCACGAACAGCTGCGCGCATCACCTGACTCTCACCGGTAAGTGCTCTGCTCTTATGTGCATTTAATTCAGTTAGTGAAAAGTAATTAAGAGCGTAGAAGCGGTTATAGAGGTCCTCATACAGATTTGCACAAAATATAAACTAATTATTTTTCGAATGTTGGCTCCTACTCAGAACTCTCGGAGAAAAGATGCGGCTGTGCGGAAATCTCGCGATGTTTCTGCTGCTCGGCTGGCTCGCGCGCGACTCGGCAGGTCGTGAGAAAGGGAGAGAAGGAAAGAAAGATGCAGCAGAAAACGGCGTCGCCTTCAAGGGAAAATTCTCGGGACGAGCCAGAGAGCGCTGCACGTGGACGGTAAGCGGAGAGAAGCAGTACACGCTAAAAGTCACGTGTGCCGTGATGAAGAAGGGGAAGCCTCGCCGCGGCTACACGTGTGAGTACACCGCCGAGCCCGCGCTCTGCGCGCTCTTCCAGACCAAACCCAACACCTTCTGGAGGCAGATTTCTCGCGCGCTCCCGCGGCACAAGCAGCACCTGTGCAGAGACGCTCACGAGACCATCCAAGCGCACATGTGCAAAAGCGAGCCTACTGGCGCTCACTTCAGGCTCGTCAGCCCAATGAAGGAAATCGCCATGACGACGCCCGCGGTGAGGGCGGGACTTCCAGAGGACACGCCCACTACAGAGTGCACCCCCAGCCATCGAGACCTCGCGCAAGAAAAGTGCGGAAACGCGTGGGCGAGCATCTGCACCTTTCTGTTCAGNTATTGTTGGGGGCCAAATGTCCCTACAAGGAATATCCAAGTATTTTGACCTTCTGTTCCCTATTGAGATAAACTGCCCTTTTTTTTTTTTTTAAAGAACTACAGCTTTTATTTAAAAAAAATGTTAGGTTAAGGTGTAGTTATAGCAACAAGTGTGTGTGTGTGTGTGTGTGTGTGTGTGTGTCTACAAAGCAACCTAAAAAAAAAGCCAAAATATTACTCAGGTTATGGTTAGGTTTAGGTGTAGTCATAGCAACAAGTGTGTGTGTGTGTGTGTGTGTGTGTGTGTGTGTGTGCCCCTACAAAGCAACCTAAAAAAAAGCCAAAATATTACTCAGGTTAAGGTTATGGTTAGGTTTAGGTGTAGTTATAGCAACGTGTGTGTGTGTGTGTGTGTGTGTGTGTGTGTAGTGTTTTTCTTGCTCCTACAAGAAAGCTTTTTTGTGTTTTTTTTTCCTTTAAAAAACAGCTTTTATATGGAAAACTAAAAAAAAGTCAAAAGATTTCTTTGGTGTGCTGAGAATAGGGTTAGGGGTTAGAGTTAGGTGTAACATTATTTAACTACATTAATAACAAATACACAACAAAAATAACAAAGCTATTAATACAAGAGAGTGTGTGTGAGTATACTAGCACACACGTCTGCCTTTATGTGTGGAGATCCTGAGGCCAAATCCCTCTGACTGATATTTTATTTTTATATATATTTTTTTTCATTTATCCATATTTACTTCTGCTTAAAGTTTATATGACCTGTGAGTCTTTCAATAAAACAAAAAGCTGAACCATTTCATGTGTGAAATCGGCTTTGTTAATTTTCTTGACATAAAGAAACATATAATAATGTACTATATAATAATAATAATAATAGAACAGGAATTTTAATATGAATAAGTAATATGCATTTGTGTAAAAATACACAAAAAAAATCAAGACTTCATCAGATTCCAGCTTTCTTCTGTTTGTCAAATAGAGCCTTCTGATAAGAATCTGTTCTCTGCAGTCGTTAATGTGAGGAGGCGATAAGCAAACCATTCGTCATCAAGCAGTGTGTGTGTGTGTGTGTGTGTGTGTGTGTGTGTGTGTGGTGTAACATCGGGTGTAGCTCACCTAACTCGATTTTGATTTCCGTCCTTTTGGGCCGTCACCTTATCCACACAAGGAGCACACAAACACACACCTTCGTCAAATGCGAGCACTCTGGTCACTTGCGCTTTCTCAGGTGCAGCACGTGTGTATGACATGACAGTTTCTAAAAGCCACGATGTAAAATTCATTTTAAACATAAAGTCGACTTTTAGTCAGCTTTTAGTCCATGGTTAGTTAGGTTCATGACTTAAAATCTAGCATTTTGGAAATCTGTTTCTTATGGGACCTGTTGTGGAGAAAAATGTGTAGATAATTATGGCAAATGTAATTAGGGCAAATTATGGATTTTCAAAAAAAAAAAAAAAAACACTGCCATGGGCAACGCAACTGAGCAATCAATGGAAGAGCATGAAGTTTCTCATCAGAAAACGACCTAAAATGATAAATAGGTTATGACTCAGAAATTTGAGTGGAAATTAACACTTTGTATTTAATTAACCATTCACTTCCTTTCCCCCTCCAGTCAGGTGAGTGCTGTAGGGACATCCATCCATTCATCCATTCATCCATCCATCCTCTGTACTGCTTATCCTTCACAGGCTCGCGGGGTAACCTGGAGCCTGTTCCAGGGGACATGGGGTACGAGGCGGGGAGACACCCTGGATGGTGTTCCAACCCATTGGAGGGCACAATTGCACACACACTCACACACCCATTAACACACTATAGACAATCTGGAAATGCCAATCAGCCTAGAACGTATGTCTTTGGACTGGGGGAGGAGACCAGAGTACCCTGAGGAAACTGAAGAACAGGGTGAACATGCAAACTCTGCGCACAGGGCGGAGGCGGGATTTGAGCCCCCAACCCCAGATGTACGAGGCAAACACTAAGCCCCCATGCACACCCACACCCCCCGAGCCCCACCCAGAAGGGAGATAGGAAATACATTTATAAGGTATGCACATGAGGGACTAGTAGGGTTGAGCTTGTATACTATTATAATTTTAAGTCTCTTTGTTGCAGCTTGAGGTTGTAGCTTGAAGAATTAGGCAGAATTATTAGGTTGGTGTACATTATGTGTAATGGAAGAAAGCCATCTCACCACACCTTTATTTTACAAGGAAGTCCCCTTTGTGACTGGATTTTTTTTAATGGTGACATAAGGCAGCTCTTTTAAACAGATATAAATACAAAAATATCATCTGTGTCAGTATTCCTTGTTATAACAATCCAACCACACGAAACGTGAAAATTTGCATTTTATATAAAGGAGAAAGTGGAATACAATGAGAAACTGCAGCGTCTAGGCATAAAATTGTTTCAGTGCTTAAGAGCAAGCAGACTAAAATATGATTACCAGTGTACATTCACTGATGTCTGTCTTTTTCTTATTCATTCATTCATTTTCAGTAACCGCTTTATCATGGTCAGGGCTACAGAGGGTCCAGAGGCGAGAATAAATAATAAACCCTACACTTAGGGGTAATTTAGTGTAGCCAAGTCATCTACCGTCAGGTTTTTTGGGAGGTGGGAAGGTGGGAAACCGAAGAACCCGGAGGATCTCCACACGGACACGTGGACCTCCACATATCGAACACACACATCAAACCTGCTAACTCTAGTGGCAAAGCTCCTGGTGTGTCACCAGGCCACCCCCATTTTAAAAGTTTGGTTGAACAGAGATGTTTAACACATTGTTAGCCTCATACCATAATTGCCTAAGTCATGTTTGACCAAATATGACTTGGGCAATTATGCTATGAGGCTAACGACATATGTGCTTCTGCACTTTCTTGGTCATATTTGTGGTTTGCTGAAAGTTTATCATCAACTAAAATCCAAGGATGTTTAAACGGCTGAATCTTTTAAAGTGTAATCGTAGCAAAAATCAATGCCATTGTTGAGTGGTGGAGTTATAGATTGTGTCTCATTCTGATGTTACCCCATCAAAAGTAAATCTTTGTCTCACCCACCCATAAGACTTTCTACTTGTTAAACTATAATCTGGCTTTTCTGTTCTTCAGACTTACCAGTTGTTTCTTATGCTAATACTTTTGCACTTGTGACTGCTGTTGTGGATGGTCCGGCATGGATACCCGAAAGATTTGCACTTCCCAAACACAGTTAAGCAGTCTCATCCTTGCTTCAGTGGATAATCTCACCTGGATACTGTACATTTGGATGTAAGAACTGTTGCTGTAATCATAATCATCAATCCAGGACTCTTATTCACATTATCTTATTCCATTACCTTCTGAGCCCACTCTAGACATTTTGGTAGTACTCTTGTACATAGAGTGTGCCCTGCACACACTCAGTCACACCTATGGACACTATAGCGTTGCCAATCTGCATGCTTTTGGACATAGAGAGGTAACTGGAGAATCCAGTGGAAACCCATGCAAAACTCCACTCAGACAATAACCTGAGCTCAGGATCAAACCTATGGACCTTGGAGCTGTGGCGCAGCAATGCTACCCATTGTGCCACTGTGCTCTGACAATTAATAAAAGCCATAGTGTGTGTTGGAAGATGCATGTCTATTCATGTAACAGTTTCTTGTATTTCCTATATGGTAATACTTGCACCCTATACTTACTCTCTCAGTCTCCGGATCATGTTTGTACATGCATCGATTTTCCACATGGGATTCCGGACAAAAGCTCAAAGGCAGCACTTCTAGGAAGGGGAGTGGGCAGAGACACACACATTCCTCTGACTCACTCACACATACACACATACTCTAAAGGTAATATTTGCTTGGTATGTAACAATGAATGCATTGTGACAATAGTTGACCTTAAATTGGGATTGACAAATTGACAACTTGCACATGCTTACACGAGAGATGACGAGCATCACAGACTCAAAATTTTATTCTTACTGTTACTGACATAATTAAATATGATAAGGTGTTCTCCCATACACACCCATCCACTAACACACACATATAGAAGAAGGCATGTGTATTGTTTCGGAAGTAGGGTGTTTCAGCTACATTATTCTGTTGTGTGTGGCTTGAGGTGGCCTGACATTCCCACCCCTTAAAAGCAACACTCTGATTGGTCAAGCCCACCCCTGCAGCCCGCCCACACTTAATGGTCAAACATCTGCCCCATTGTGCTCATACTTGCTGAGGGGTACATATCTATATACGCTCATGGAAATAGGTCAAGAAGAATTTCCAAGTAAAAACATTCATACATGGCCACAAACAAGCACAAATTCTTAGGCAAAAGCAAATTGTCTCTGTTAAATGATTTAACTGACAAGCTTTATTTTTTAACATTCTAGTGCAGCTGTTCAGGATACGTATGACCCAATCTATAATGCTCTGGCATGTAAGACACAGGTAGTGTTACTGAACTTAATCAAAAAAAAAAAAAAAAGCAACAGGTACAGAGAGGGCTCACTTCACTACTCTTGGTTCAGTTTGTTTCTGCAAAAATCTAGCTAGCTTTTTAATGTTAATGGGAATATGGTAATCCAGGTAACATTGAATTAATGAGCTACATTTGGGCATTTGCTGCAACACGAATAATAACACTTGACACTTCATATTCCATATAGACAGTAACACAAGCTCAGGATCGAACCGTGAACACTGGCGCTGTGAGGCGATAACGCTACCTGCTACGTATTCATTCAACAAACACCTAATACTATCACTCCTGGTTACACTTTTAAAATTAACCAGCTAGGTAATCAACAACAATACCCAAAAAAAGTAACAAACTACCTAGCTTTATACAGTACATGTTAGTAAAATTTTAGTCCATGAATAAAAGTATTTATTTTTTTAATTTTTATTTTAATAAACAGCTCATAAACATTCATAAACATGGCCATAGATGTTTGATAGGCTTCTGTTCATTACTAGAAAAGTGCATCCTCTATAGCTGTGGTGTGATCCTGTTGTTCTCCAGACAGGTCCGTGCACTAATAATACTGAATCTGGTGCTTGATGGATACAATAGTTTTTGCAGTTTCGTTTGTTACACTACTTAAAAAGTTAGTAGTATTGCTAAAGGTAGTAAAAATAAAGGATAGGTTCCCAACATGTGGTCAAGACTCTATGTCTATGACACTTCAGAACCCGATCACGCTTGGATAGAGTGTATGTTGAGGATGCTTGGTATCACATGTAAGGCAGTTTGTTGTCTTTGTAATGAAAAATAATTCTTTGCACTGATATAAAAAAAAATTCAAAATTTCATTTATCCTCAAAAATCATTTAATTCATACACATTTTATTTACAGTCCGTTATTTGACTCTTTTTAGCAATCCAGGGTTGCACGGTGGTGGTAGCATTGCCATCTCACAGCTCCAGGGTCCCCTGGTTGGATCCTGAACTCAGGTGCTCTGTTGTGTTCTCGTGTCCATATAAGTTTCCTCTGGGTTCTCTGGTTTCCTCCCGCCTCCCGAAAACATGCTGGTAGGAGGATTTGCTACTCTAAATTGCCTAAAGGTGTAAATATGTATGCATTAGGAGTGTAAATGTCCAATGTCTGTATCTGTATCTGTTTAGTACTCAAAATATCATATTTGTATCTGTATTCAGATTCAAACCCAAAGTGGGTGTGGCCTAAATCAGAAGATTTTAAAATTAAATATGATCCTTAAATTTATGCCCACAGAAATACTGAAAAATGCCGAAAACAGAACTGCAGCAGTAGAAATGCCAGCACTGTCTGTGTATTCTGCCTCTGACTGTTCCTCATCACGCCAGTTCATAACTGGTCTCAAATAGACGTGCGGGATTGCACTATTATATTTGTTTGTGCATGCCTGCTATATTTTCTAATAAATTCAGTTGGCTTTATTTCCCAAATGATAAACTATGTAACTATTACGATGTAACTGCATGTTTGTGTAAATAGACCTGGTCTTTGTTTCCACATGAAAGTAAAAAACCTTTTTGGTTGTGTCCCAATGCACACCTCGAATCAACCACAATCCCTGTAAACTTTCTAGCTAGCTTTGAAGAAAAAAAATGTCTCATTCATACGTATTTGTATCTGTTTAGAACGCATTATCTGTTCATTCTGAATAATGTATTCATATTCAATTATGTGCCTAGAGTGTGGCCCTGAAACTGAATGGCGTATCCTCTGAGGTGGGTTCTGGATTCAAAGTGACCCTGACCAGGATGAACATGAATGAAAGAATGGTATATATCTTATCTACCTTTACTTGTGGCTAGGGTGCTGGGTGGTATGTACACTATATGGCCAAAAGTACGCTGACCATAAACTTGACCATCACACTCAAACCATGGCTCCAAAACCATTGACATTAACACCGAGTTTGCTGTTATAATAACCTCCACTCTTCTGGGAAGGCTTTCTAGATTTTGGAGCGTGGCTGTGGGAATTTGTCCATTCAGCCACAAGAGCATTAGTGAAGTCATGTTGGGTGAAGAGGTTTTGGGGTCCAGTTCATCCCAAAGGTGGTCAGTAGGGTTGAGGTCAGGGCTCTGTGCAGGACACTCATGTTCTTCCACTTGTCAATCCCAATTTAAGGTCAACTATTGTCACAATGCGTTCATTGTGTTCTTCCACCTTGGCAAATCATGTCTTCATGGATCTTGCTTTATGCACAAGGGCACTGTCAAGGATCTTGTCAGGGAAATTATAATGCTACAGCATACAAAGGCATTCTATACAATTGTGTGCTTCCAACTTTGTGGCAACAGTTTTGGGAAGGTCCACATATGGGTGTGAAGGGCAGTTGTCCACATACTATCTTTTACTATATCTCATACTAAAAGGATACACTATATCAACATTCTTAAGTACATTCTCAGTGCTGTTCAAATTTCTTAACATAAAGACACTTGACAGTTTTGCATATGCAAAAACAACACACACGTATAAGGTTTAAGTCACAACTCGAATCAGCGTTTGCGTCTCCAAAACTGAATTGGACTGTAGCACTACTGGTTCTCTCACCCCACCTACTGGTGTAATGACATGCAGACAATAAAACAAAAAGGCAAAATAATATGTTTGACTTCATTTTGATTTACGGTGTCATATTTGGTCACGTTTTTTTTTCCTCTGAGAGACCGCAATGCTAGAGCAGTAGCTAGCGCTCTTTTGTAGGACCCTTGAAATAAGCCTTGCCACTTCGGCTTTCCTCCCCAACTTTGACCTCAAATCACATTTCTGAGAGGTCTATCACTCCTATGTACTTTATGCAGATATAATGAGTCACGTGAAGCTCATTTTGATTTGATTTTGACCAAATTCCTTCAGAACTACTGTGTGAAAATGACGGCAACATAGTACTTTAATGCCATAATTATAATACTTAGTTTGTAGACTGCTTGCCTTTGGGTCTACATAATTTCATGGTGGGTGCATAACTACAAGGCAAATTTCCATTTACTCATTCAATTATCTTCAGTAACAGGTTTGCATGGATACTGTAACATGTAATAATAATAATAATAATAATAATATGACCACAAGCAGCGATTTCTGGGGTCCAAGCACCATAGCATTACATTATAAATGGTAATTATTCAAAATTCCTAATTATTTCAAAAGGCCTTGCCATGGCATCCAAACCACTTCTGAAAAGGGGACAAAAACTGGCCTTGGAAGTCTGATGCTCTACACCTTGAGCTACAGGAAACATTAAGGAGAATGTAAGCTTCTGGGCTTTTGGCTGATGGAGTCCAAAGAGTATTAAATGATCAATGTACTCCTGAAAAACACTACATACTGTAAGGTTGTACAGGGGAAGGTGTACGAGACAGTGGTGAAACCGGCCATGCTGTATGGTTTAGAGACAGTGGCACTGAGGAAGAGACAGGAGGCAGAGCTAGAGGTAGCAGAGCTGAAG